>KV424055.1:0-49151 GCA_001632435.1 Calocera cornea HHB12733
AACGCTCCGTACGGATTCCGGGTTACACAAGTCTCACTTGGTCAGGTACCAGGAACGGCTTCGTGCCTGGTGCCTGGTGCCTGGGAATATACAGGAATCCCGTAGCTATTTAACTATGAGATCTAGGTAGCGAATATGAGCTGTCTTTCCCCCCTATCCAGACACCGGCCAAAGCGTTACTTCGCGTTATCGACCAAGCGTTATATCGATATCTCACGAGTGACACTCCTCTGATAGAACTCAACAAAGATCCCATTACTCTATCTACTACAGCTTGTGGTAATAGCTATTCACAGGCAGGCCTTCTTCATGGTTGTGCTCCATGACATGACAGGGTCAGGTGGTAGACGCTGGTTTGCACGTACACCAGCGCCGGACATGGAAGTACTGGGCAGTTGAGAGGGGGAGCCTTGACTTCAAGTTGTGCCTAGTGCCATTGAGGGGTACCGGTAGTACGAGCCTGAAAGACTAAAGTCCAGCCTGGGTCTCGGCACCGCGGGGGCAAATTATCGCTCGTGATCCCCTGCTCCGTTACTGTACAGTACGTGTTTTGATCTCAATCGACCACGCGTCGCACGTTTGTACCTGCTAGTCCATCGCAGACATCTCGTTTGCTTAAGAGAAAACTTCTAGCACACCCAGACTTCACTTTAGGATGGAAGAAACAACGGACTTCTCCTCGAGTAACACGTCCCAAGGCTCTGCATCGAATCTTCACCATTCCAGAGCTCGTCCGTGAGATCGCCCAGCATCTCGACCGCCGATCCGACAAGTACCATTTTCCACGCACAAGCCACACAATGTGGAACAGCTGTGTCTCGTGGCTTTGGTATACTGCCGACTCTCGCGATCTCGAGAAAATCCTCCCTGACGACCTCATCGATTACAGCGAGCCAAGAACGCGAGCTCGCGCGCTGCATCCCAAGGAGCGCGCTATCCTCCAGCGATACATTCCACATGTACGCCAAATGACCCTAGTCCTGCATCCATTCTTCCAGGACGAAATTGAGGGCCTCCGCATCGGGTCCTGTTTGCTCGCGATTGAAAGCTATGCGACAAGACTGGCATCTCTCCCCGCTCTTCAAGTGTTTTCCGTGCAGATCAGCCATCCCGGCGATATAGCTTCTTGTACTTCCCTCTTAACTGCCTCGAGCCTACTTGAGCTGTCCATCCGAATTTCGGCAAAGCTTTTATTACCAAACAATTCGAATTTGCACTCTGCTGCTGGGCTTTTCGATGCTATACAGGCGAGCTCCCAGTTGCAAACCTTTGCGCTGACCACTCCTTTCGCTCTACCATTTACACACATAGACCTCTTGCACCACGGACTGAGGCGAAACGTTAACGATCTACTCAATCGTCTTCCTGGACTGAGAATGTTGGAGCTGGGCAGTGCCATCGGAGCCGGTTCGCTTATTCCCAGCATCGCTTGCCTACCAAGGCTCGAGAGGCTTGATGCAGCTATCTCTTCTTGCAGAGATGTTGCCCTGACGGGCGGTTCTCCCTCGCTCCGCTGCCTCAATATCTTCCTTGCGCCTCAAAGCCGTGCAACTCCACGACCTCACCCACTTTTTGTCCTTTATTCCTCCTCAACAACGGCAACATATATGCTTGTGTGAATGTGGCCATCTTGATGTCTTTCTCCAACGCATTGCCGACGTCTTGTCGAAATCGCTCACCAAACTCATATTGTGCATCGAATGTCAGCAATGGGACGCTGCGCTATCGTACCACACTGCATTTGCACCCTTGTCAAGCTGTACCGCCCTGCGTTACGTGTTCCTGAACTTGTGCGGATGCCTGCAGCACATGACAGGGGATGAGGACGTGGTCACCATGGCTCAAGTATGGCCAAACTTGGAGTACTTTCAGCTCTGTGTTGTAGACGGCTCGGTTGTGGGCGATATCTCAGATGAGAGCCTCACTGCATTTGCACATCCAATCCCCCATCGCCCCTGACATGTACATGATGGCATGGAAGCTCGGATACCTCGTACGAAGTTGGTCCCTCCCAACCAGCAAACCTTGTATGGCCCATTATGCTCACCAACCCACGTCAGTCGACTCTGCTATTCACGCCTTGCCGGATGACATTGTCCGCCACATCTTTGAACTCGGATCAGAGCACGGCAAGCTCATTGGATTCAGCCTGGTCGTCTCACACATCTGCCAGAGATGGCGATAAATTGCCCTGGAGACAGCAATCCTGTGGTCCAATATGCACCTGCAACTTCCCCGGCAGAAGGTTGGCAGGCGGTGGCATTTTGGCTTTTGTGACATGGCTTCTTGGACCACCCAGCGCCTGGTCAATCTCAAAATCAGCCTTGCATTTGACGCTAGCGAAGTGCAGATGAGTAGCTCGCTGCGCTTCTTGAGAAGACAAGTTCAAGCCTCAGTCTATGTCAACACAACTACACGGAATGCGAGAAACAGCTGCGCCTCTCTCTTCACCCTTGACTTTGTCCCACATGCACTCACTTCCCGCCTTTGGTCTCTCACCATGTCCCATCAAGGATGGCAGGTTGACGGTACAACATTGACATATCTGCTAGGAGCTCTTGAACACCACACCCTTGAAGTACTGGTCCTCAATGATGTCTATCTTGAGGATCCTGGCATGTGGAACAAAGCGGACTATGTTACCCATCCACACAACATCAGTCTCCCAAACCTTCAAGAAGTCCATCTCAACAACACTTACAACATATGCGACTCAGCTTCCTGCAGTCTTCTCCTTTATTTGGCTGCCCCCATTGTTGCCCTCTCATTCTTTCTGCCCCAAGCAAATATTCCCACTCACTGGTACCGGAGGATGCTGTTCACCACCTCCATTTGCACACTAAACATCCAGTGCACATTTCTGATGGAGCTGTCAACCATCATGGACATCCTATGTTGTACAGTAGGGAACTTAAATATTGTGGAAAATCTTCCGCGCATGCGTTGCTGCACTGATTGCCTGTACTGATTGCAGTTGTTTATTTACTGATAGCATGCAATCACAAATAGTAATGCGTACCATATTTATACCTGTGCTTGAAGCTCTCGCTGCCCCCAACAGACTTTCCTATGGCGCCAACCACTCCACACCAGAAACAGCCGCAATATGTCTACTGCTCTCCAATGAAGCAGAGCTGCTGTGCCCTACAAAGGGCCTACAAGCTACCCACCACAAATCTTGCCAAAAAGCTCCGAATGAGCCTCTCCTCAGTCTATCGCAATTGAAAGAAGTTCTGCAGCAATGACAGCGATGTTTACAAGCCCATTCAGGGCAGAGGCCCTAAGCCATTGGCTATGATGAGCAACAAACAACATGCAGCAATGCGAATCTGTTGGGGTCAGGCACCCACGCTGCTGACCTGCAGCAAAAGTTCTACCCCCATGTCACTGTGCAAACCCTGCATTGCTGGCTTTGAGCTGCTGGTCTGAAGGCTTATATCAAGAAGAAACGACCTGCCTTAACCAACAAACACAAGGCCAAATGACAGAAATGGGCAAAGCATCATTGGAACTGGGATGCCAAGGATTGGGGCAATGTTGTGTTCACTGACGAGTGCCGTGTGTTGCTCCATGGCTCTGACGGTGCTGTATGGTGTTGGCGCAAGCCTGGGGAAGGTTTGTTGCCTTGGTATGTGAGACCGACAAAGAAGTATGGGGGCAGGAAAGGTGTTATGGTGTGGGGGTGCATCGCATTGCATGGGGTGGGTCGGCTGTACCATATCAATGGTACACTCAATGGCCCCGGATATGTCCAGTTGCTCCAGGAGGCATTCCTGGGCACTATGGCTGACCTCCAGAAGGTGCCATGGGACTGTATCTTTCAGCAGGATGGCGCAAGTTGCCACACTTCCGCTGTCACCCGCAATTGGTTCGAGGAGAACAATGTGTGGTGCATCACATGGCCAGCCAACTCCTGCGACCTCAATCCAATTCAGCATGTCTGGGCTTACCTCAAGAAACGAGTTCATACCACCTTGCCTGATGCAAAGAATGCCAATCAGTTGTGGGAGGTCATTCAAAATGAGTGGAGCAAGATTCCCTCCAACTTCATCCAAAAGCTATATGACTCTATGCCTTGATGTGTTGCAGCTGTCAGGGAGGTGAAGGGGGAAAATACTAAATATTGACCGTTTCTTTAACTTCATTTAATTGATGTGTATAACTTTAACTATAAGATGGTTTTCGAATAATTCACTGTTTTGATGCCGGCGAGGCGCAAAACATTCCTGGCGACGGAGGAATATTTCGCAATATTAAAGTTCCCTACTGTACGTCATGCCGTTTGTTGCATACTTCGACACTGTCAGTCGACTTCGAAGCCACTGTATTGCCAAAGGTCGGCCGTCTGACAGATTCTGGCTTGAAACAACTCGGGATTGGGGAATGGTCCTACACTCCAGATGCGAAACTTACCGCAGCCTTCATACGACGAACGTTCCCGCTGCTGGAGACCTTCTACTGTTGCACGGAGGAGAAGGACGACATAGAAGCAGGCTTGCCAGGGGTGAGATTTGAGCCTGAGCTGGAGCGGTGGTTTGAGTGAGTGATTCCTGGTTGTGCTGTATGGCACGGCTGCTGATAGAAAGTACAGGAGGGCCGAGGCATCCAAATACGCCTTTGCCGCCACGCGCTATGATTCATTAGTTCAACCTGTAATTAAGGACTTGGCTCGTGTACCACTGTGTCAGCCATGTCGCTCAGATAACCTCCAATGTCAACAAGGAATATGGCCGAGCAGCACATGAATTAAGTTGTTGTTGTACCAGACACAGCAGAGTCTAGTGGTAGCGCCGATGTCTTCGGCAACCCGTGTGACGTGCTGACTTTTGGCAGGGCCCAAAAGTGAGGTTCGCAAATACATGCCACGAAGCCACAAAGACGCCCGAAAACGGCGCGGTTGAATCAGTCGACGTCAAATTGCCATTTGCAGACTTGCTCGAGACTGTACAGTCAGCCACTCTCGCACTGCCCGTGGATCTCAGGAGTCTTGAGCATGGGAGACGAAGCCAGCCAGGGCGCCAATGGCCCATGAGCCACTCACGGTTGAGGGAGCTCCATCTTGGACTCACCTCGAATCTCGATCACCGACGAGGACAACCACCCGGCTAAAGTAGCCGACTTCCTACCGCAAACAGTCCCCAAGCTTCAATCGTTCTATCGCGAAAGGAAGGTCCTTTACCGTAAGGACGCACTCTTGCCACTGCTGAAAGGTGTGCGATCTGAGCCCGGGCTACACTGGTGGTTCAAGTACATAGGTGGCTCTTATTGTTGTCTTTCCCATGGCTGAACATTATGCAGAGAGCATCTAGGATTGCCCCTACCACAGGCTCCAGGTGCGGAGGCACGGTCGCTCTTCCGGATTCGGAAGTTGGGAAGTTAAGGAAAGATGTGATTTCGACTCTTTCTAATGTGTGACCCCATGGTACCGAGCTCTCCCCGGGCCGGTCAGGAACTCGAATCCTGACCTGCGAGCAAGGCCCTGGTGAGTTGTCCGCTTAAAGCTGGTCAAGCTTCAGCAGTTAACCATTGCTGAAAAGTAGGCAGAAGGCTCCCCGAACAGCGTTCGTCGACATTGCGGGAGATTCTGCAGCAGAAGAGCGCTGATGTTCTGGCAAGATGGTGGACAGCGGCAGCTATGGATGGATGTAACTAGAGCTCCCGGCCCACACATTGTGAAGGGCTCATCCTCGCGAACAGCAGCCTACAGCGAACACACAAAACTGAGCGTGATTTGTCTTTCCATTGTGACTTTCTGGAGACCGACGCCTATAAGCACATCGCAGGCCGCACCCAAGCTCCTTGCGATGTGCTTGGTTGAACGGGGCACAGATAGCAGATCGCCGAACCCATCCGAGCTCCCCGCCCAACTCGCTCTGAGAGAAGCGAAGCACAGTCCACATGGACGAACGTGCCAAGCCCTCCCGCTGGAACAGTATCAACGCCTCTGCCCCTGACACAGCCGCCCGGCACCGTAAGCATGGCTGATCGGCGAATCGGCCAGTCGCGTACGCCTGCATAAGGTGGGCTTTTGATCAGCCAAAGGGGTTACGGCTCGTGTGCCGCGTCAGCGCCGATGAGTGCAGCCGGCACCATGGGGGGAGGGGCTCCATACCGAAGCACGGTGCCCCTGTCGTGCGATACTTTGGGCGCTTCGGCGACGCGGCCGTGGAGTTCCGGATGACGATATGCCCCGTTGGTCCGCGTCTGAGTTGCAGCCTCGAACGCTGCCCGCTTGACCCTGCATTCCGCCCGGCACCCGCGCTCCTCCTCCTTCCCCGCATAGTCGTCCCCTCCAGCGCAGCACACACCCTCGATCGGGTGCTGCCGGCTCATTAGTGCACGCCCTACCCCGCGGAGCGGTGCTGATCCTGCGCACGAGCCTCCAGGCCCGCAAGAACACGCCAAGCACCACGGCCAAGGGGCGATCGCCCGCCTGCGTCGTTGTCATCGTCAGCGGGGCACGCCGTCACCCGACCCCCTCGCCTGCCACTACGTTCACGCATCACCCACCGGCACCGGCACCGGCACCTACTTAACCCTCTCCCCAGGGGCCACCCCGCCCGATGCCCACCACCCCGTCGTCCCACTCCCCCTCCTCTGGGCCAGGCCCGAGCCGCGCCATGTCGCCCTCGCTGCTGGACCATCTGCACGCGTCCTTCCTCTCCGGCCGCGCGGCAGACGTGACGCTGCGTGTGCTCGGGCCCTGGCGCGCAGAGTACAGGATGCACAAGGTCGTCCTCCTCCAGGCCGGCTTCTTCGAGATGCTGTTCGAGGGCGGGTACAGGGAGGCGCTGGGCGAGGGAACGCCCGTGGAGCTCAGGTTCGAGGACCCGAATATCACCCGGGCGGCTTTCGAGTGCGTGCTGCTTCCCTATAGCGTGTATATGCTGACTGCCGAGCGCAGACTGTGCCTCTCCCACCTCTACCGCCCCACGCCGCTCCCCTCGCTGCCCCCCGCCTACCTCCCCTCCCCCTCCCACCCGCTAACACCCGACTTCCCCGTCCCCCCGCCGCCCTCCCGCGTCCCCCGCCTCCTCCTCTCCCTCCTCGCCACCGCCTCCTACCTGCACATCCCCCACTTAGTGACCGACGCAGCCCGCGTGCTGCTCGGCAGCGTGAGCCCCTGGACCGTCGCGCGCTACTTGGGGTTCGCCATCGGCTTGGGGCTCGGGCCGGAGGTTGCAGGCGCACCGGAGGAGGGGGAGGAGGGCGTCAAGGGTCTCGGACGGACGTTCGAAGACTCACCAGCGCCGAGCGTGCCTGCTTCCCGCGCACCCTCCATCCGAGGCACAGACGATGAGACTCCCTCCCCGCCCGCGCACCGGGCGGAGGACAGCGACGACGACCTGCACACGTCCAAGTCGACCGCCACCACCACAGCGTCCAGCACGCCCGTGCCCTCCTCGCCGACCAAGCACCAGCTGCTGACATCGTACGGCACACCGACGAACCTGCTGGGCCAGACCTGCGTGGCCTGGCTCTGCAGGTGGGGCGCCGATGTGCTCGTTTATGAGGAGCTCTGTGCGGGTGCGTCAGCGTGGTGCGTCTGGGGCAGGGGCGGGCTGCCGGCCAGCTGGGTCAGGGCTGTGCTCGGCGCGGACGAGTTTTGGGTCAGGGAGGAGGTCAATCGGTGGGATGTCGCGCGGCGGGTGGTGGACTTGAGAAGGGAGGCGTGGGCGAGAGAGCGCGAAGCGGGGAGGAAGGGGCGCCTGGCGGGTGAACGGGAGAGGGAGGAGAGGGAGGAGGAGAGGGAGTGGGCGCGGCTTTTCGAGGAGGGGATCTATTACTCGCACATGGTACGTCCTTTCTGTTTCTGCGA
Source organism: Calocera cornea HHB12733 (assembly GCA_001632435.1). NCBI lineage: Eukaryota > Fungi > Basidiomycota > Dacrymycetes > Dacrymycetales > Dacrymycetaceae > Calocera > Calocera cornea. The sequence goes on from KV424055.1 coordinate 7,820, forward strand.
TGCGGGGGGTCTGATGCTGATATATGCGCGTGGCAGACATTCGACAACCTCACCAAGATCTCGCTCACCCTCTCCCCGCACACGGGCAAGCCGTACACCCCGCTCCGCACGCTGCAGCGCGCCCACTGGGCATCCTCCCTCCTCCGCGCAGCCGTGCAGGCTGCCAATGCCATCACCCTGCCGAACGGGAAGCCGGGGGAGATGGGCCTCATGCGCGGGACGGAGGAGCTGCTTTCCTCCCCTGCCGAGAAGGAGGACGAGCAGGAGGCGCTGTTCGCCGTCCCGCCTGACGATGCGCAGCGCATTGGCGACTGGAACCCTGCGGGCGTGCTCGCCGCTGCCGTTGCGGGCATTCCGGCGGCTAGCAAGGGCAAGACGGGGTGGGACGAGCGTTCCTGGTTCGGCGTGGGGAACAAGCGCCGCACGCTGCGCGACCTGTCCTCCAGCGCCGCGCTGCTGCCCTTGGAGCGCAGCCTCGGGTGGACGACATACGAGCCCTACCGGTTCTCCGTCGAGTTCTACTCCGCTGCCGCCCTGCGGCTGGACAAGCGCCCCGTCATCCCCGGCGCCCCGGCGCCGGCGGGCTCGCCGAGCAAGATCCATTCGCGCACGGTGTTCTACGCCGGGTCGCTGTTCAACGTCTACATCCAGGTGGTGAAGAAGAAGAAGGACGACAAGGACGTCCGCTCGGGCCCGGGCGCGCTCGGGGGGGATAAGGAGACCCAGCTCGGGGTGTACGTCCAGAGATGGAGCATGGTCAACCCCGTCCCGCCGGCCAGTGCGCCGCCCGCGACACCCGCGGCCCAGGCCGTAACGGCGCGCGGAGCAGCGCAGCACAGGAGGGAGGACAGCGCGGCCTCGACGCGCTCGATCGGCGCGTTCGCGTCCACCCTCACTCCCGCCACGCCCGGCGCGCCCCCGGGGAGCATCCCCCTGCACCTTGCCGCCACCTGGCACGCGCCCGCCGCTCCCGGCCGCACCCCGACGCCCAGCCCGATCCCCTTCCCGCGCGCAGCCACCCCGCGCCTGGCGACGAGCACGAGCACGAGCACGAGTGCGAGCGCGAGCGCCCTGAGCCGCTCGGCGAGCCCGCCCATCCCCGGCACGCCTACGGCTGTGCACTCCCCCGGCCCGCCCACTCCGGGAGGGGCGAGCCAGTCCCCGCCCTCTGCATTCCCCTTCCCCCCTCCCAGCACCCCCACCACGTCCAGCACCCCCGGCTCAGCGCCCGCCTCCTACCCCCCCGCCGCGCCCCAAACGCCGTACCGCGACCCGCGCCAGACCCTGCGCGCGTACTTTGCGGTCACGTGCTGCTCCTCCCTGGGCGCGGTGCTCACGCGGTTCAGCAGCGCGCCGGACAAGTTTGATGTGGGCCAGAGCTGGGGGTGGAAGAGCAGCTGCTTGAAGGAGGGCGCTGGCGAGGAAGGGGGGGACGGAGGGCTCAGGGTCACGGTCGTTATTGGGCTGGTGTAGCCGCTGCCTTTCAAGATCACAGGGTGAGTGCGGTTGTAGGTTATCGACTCGGAGGGTTGTTAGGTGGCTACTCGAGCGTGCGCCTGCGACTCCCATGGTTCTGTTTCTAGAGACATTCGTTCGGTTCGGATGGATTTATGATTCCCCCGTTTTCTTGTACTTACCCCGCCTTACTGTGGATATCACTCGGAAGCCCTGCTCCTTTGTACTCTCGTGTACCTTTGTTTACACAGTATTATTATATGTTTACTAGCCCTGACTGTTGTTGCAGTACAGACTGTCGCCAGTGGGGAACGCGGCGACGATGACAGCTCGATGACTGGTCCCTGAGACTAGCGTGTCGAAGCTGCCCTGGTGACAGCCGAGGAATGCATGACACCCCGATTCCCCGCGCAGGGTCGGACGCGCTCGGGAATCCAGCAGAACCGACCAAAAGCCCTGACTGTGCGCAAGACTCTGTGGCAAAGGTGCAGTGGCCAGGATACCTCGGTCCACTCCGCGCACACCGCACTGCCAGTGGTGAACTCGTCTGAGCAGCGCAGGAGGAACAGTCACTTTGTGCGTACAATCATGTCACTTCGAGTACAGACTGCCGGAAGGCTTATAAGGCGTGCTAGCTGTGCCAGTCGTTGGCCTTCGAATACGTCGCCGATCGTCGTGCCCAGACTCGTCTACCGACTCCCTTTACCGCCGCCACTGCCTGCTAGTATGCCGCCTCGGAAAGCTGCTGCTCCCCCGGTGCCCAGCACGAGGGCGACGCGTTCGCACACCGCTGCTGCTGGCGCTGCACCGGCTGTTCCTGCTGTTTCTGCGAATGGAGCAAACGGTGTAGATGGGATCGCGCCCAGTGCTTCGCCGACTAAGCGGCCGCTCGATGCCACGGCTGATGGTGATGATGACGAGGAGGAGGTGAAGGAGCCGCCTACGAAGAAGGCGCGTGCGGCGAGGGGGAAGAAGGCTGTTGTTGTTGCACCCGTCCCTGATGCTGTTCATGGGGATGTGAACGACGATGCGAAGGACGTGGATATGCCCGATCAGGATGTGAAGGATGAGGAGGAAGTGGAGGAGGAGGTCAAGCCGTCTAAGGGCATAGGGAAAGGAAAGGGGAAGGGGAAGAAGACCGCTAAGGACGAAGAGGAGGAGGATGACAAGGATGCGGGCACGGGTGCGAAGGCTGATGGGCCAGTCGCGGATGGTACGTCAACCTTCTGAACGCATACATGTCCTCCATTAACTCAAATGCAGCTAAAGACGCGCCAGCAGCAGATGACAAGGCGGACGACAAGCCTGCCAAGATGAAGACTGTCGTCAAGCGCGGGAAGGCACCTGTTGACTCCGAGTCGTCCTACGTCAGTGCGTCGCCCAATCTGTCTTGCAGCCCCTGCTCCCCCCCTGACAGCATGTCCAGACACGCACCAAGTCTACGTCGACGCCTCGGGCGAGGTGTACGACGGGATGCTGATGCAGACGAACATCGGGGTGAACGCGAACAAGTTCTACGCCCTCCAGCTCCTGCACACCGTCGGCAACGCCGGGTCGGCCATGCTGCACACGCGCTGGGGCAGGGTGGGCGAGAAGGGTGCGGCGCAGGATAAGGGCCCGTGGGCGGTCGCGCAGGCTGTGAACGAGTTCAAGAAGCAGTTCAGGAACAAGACGGGGTATGCGTGGGAGAGGAGGAAGGACGAGAAGGCCAAGCCGGGTGAGCTAGGAAAGAAACATATGTATGCGGCCCGCTGACACCCGGATTGCGCATATAGGGAAGTATGACTATGTTGGTGAGTCCTGGGCGCGCATATCTTCTCATTTGGTACTGATGACACCCCCAGAGCGTGACTTTGAAGCAGAGGAAGACGAAGAAGACGAGAAGGATAAGACTGATGGAAAGCCAAAAGTGAAGAAGGAAGCACCCAAGATCCCCGACAGCGCGCTCCCCACCGAATTGCAGAACCTGATGAAGCTCATATTCAATACCTCGTACATGAACGCCATGCTCTCCTCCTTCTCGTACGATCAGAACAAGGCACCCCTCGGCAAGATGTCCAAGGCCACGTTGCTCAAGGGCTTTGGCGAGCTCAAAAAGATCAGCGAGGCCATCGCTGACCCTACGGCGCAGGCGGTGCTGGACCTTGGAGGACTGCGGAACGCGTGTGCGAGGTACAGCAACCAGTATTATACCTATATCCCACATGCGTTTGGCAGGATGGCGCCTACAATCATCGATAACCAGATATTGCTGCAGAGGGTAGGGTGCCCGCTAGGAGGACTGAGAAAGAATACTGATTAGGTGCGCAGGAGTTGGACCTAATCGACACGCTGGGTGATATGGAGGTCGCGTCCAAGCTGCTCTCCGACTCCATGGCTCAGACCGAGGATGGCACGCCGATCCACCCGCTGGATGCGCAGCTCGCCGGGCTCGACCTGAAGCTCATTGAGCCTCTTCCCAAACAGGGAGCCGAGTTCGAGGCCGTCGCCAAGTACGCTCGGGACACTCATGGCACCACGCATCATTTCGGCGCCGAGGTCGTTGATGTCTTCCGGGTAGAGCGGAAGGGCGAGAAGGAGGCTTGGGAGGCTGCTGGCTGGGATAAGCTCAGTGATGGCGACAGGATGCTGCTATGGCACGGTGACTTCATTTCATATTGCGGTTGCTGAGAGACTCGTCTGACGATTACGCAGGCTCTCGCGCTACAAATTTTGGTGGGATCCTCAAGCAAGGCTTGCGTATTGCACCTCCCGAAGCACCCGTCTCGGGCTACATGTTCGGCAAGGGCGTCTACTTTGCGGATATGATGTCCAAGTCGGCCGGGTATTGTCACTCGCACTTGTCCGATAGGACGGGTTTACTGCTACTCTGCGAGGTTGCCGCTAAGCCGTTCTTGGAGCTCACTGGGGCCGACTACAATGCTGGAGACAAGTGTTCTGGAGCGAAGGCGCTGTGCGTCTACCTCGTCCGGGATGAAGCTCATGCTTACGGTTCTCATAGTGCGACAAAGGGACTGGGTCGTATTGCCCCTGCTAAGTGGGTGGATGCCGGGGACAACCTTGGCTGGGACGACCTCAAGGGCACACTGATGCCTGGAGGACCGGGAGAGCCCGTCAACACACAAAATGTCAGCTTGATGTACAACGAAGTATGCCTCTCTAGCTTACCCTACAGATATCATGTGCTGACTGTTCCCACGCAGTATATCGTCTACCAACCGCATCAGATTAGGGTGAGGTACTTGCTGAGGTGCAAGCTCGGCTGAGAGGACCATCTGTATTCAATTTCACGTTGCTACAACACGTCTACCTGCTCCATATTCCCTTATCGATAGCTCCTATACCTGCCCGGCGTAATAAACCAAAACCTGCTCACGGGCCACCAATCAGTAACCACCACCGACCTCCGTTGCCGAGTCCAATGCTGCATGTTGCCCATAGAGTGCGTATGCTGTGAGCCGCTCTCCGTGGTTCTGAACCTGTGTGGTTGACTGGAGAACGCAATAGTGGATAGTTAGTGAACAAAGTGAAGTTCTGGCGGTGGCTCAAGCATGGCAGGGCCTGGATTGCTTCTGTCTTCGTACTCGCATAACTGGTCTTCAGTCAAAATCGCGAAACGAATTTTGACCAAGTTCTGCTGTGCTCTGGCCCGCTTGCAGGCAACTCATTGCAGCTAGGGGTCTCTCTCTCTTTCTCCTCCTCCTCCTCCTGGAAGAGCTGACCTGCACCGGACATACGCACGACGTAGGCAATTGAATAATGTAACTCAAGTCTCCAGGAGGGAAAAGGGTGGGGTCGGGGCTGTTCAAGTCGATTCGCTGGTTGACCAGGCTGGGTTCCAGACTCAGAGCTACAATCAGTGCGCGTGTACTAGGAGCATGAGGGGCAGGGACCAACGGTTGCCTTGAGACAAATTTCTAACTTGTCGAACATAATGTGATAATTCGGGTCGGCGATGAACACATCAGTGAGGTTATGGAAGTTGTCGCCGTTGAATTTGTGCGTCATTCTTTTAGCATCTGTCTCGTCTATGTAGCGGCCAATCAAGGTGAGACATGCGGAGGCCCATTCGGTCTGAGATTGTCCGTCAACACGCGGTCTGGGATGTCATGTATAGTTGTACCTTGCCCTCTTGGTGAAGTTTGCTAGGGATGCCGCGTCTCAAGATATGACACAGTTCGACGTGGCGGGAGGGGGTTGTTCCGTGGATTGCAGGGTCATATTGAGATTCAGGTGCGTTCCAGTCGAGGGCACCGGTGAAGATGCAGCAGTTGCGCTCACGTTGCAGAGCCTAACGCAGGGGTAAGCTTGCCATGCTGCTGATCGAAGCCTGGTGGACGCACCAACGAGTCACTGTTCCTGTGCTCAGGGGTCCAGCTACCAGGAGTGCCTGGATCTCATTCTTTGTAAGAGTGGATGCCCCGGCCCTCGCCAACTCTTACAAAGCACTGCCCGTACGGTACTTTCTCGAGGGGCACATTGTGTACGAGTCGCGAGGATGATGCCATCCGCCGTGAGTGGTATTGACATTGGCGTATGTACATTGACATGGAATGTTCTGTGATGAATGACGGATTTGGGTGGCTGACGGATACCTTACAAATATGGTCGATCAGCCAAGTTTCAGAATGTAACAGGGGTTCCTTCAGCTCCTTTGACCTCTTAACGTGTCAAGGAACGTTCCAGAACTGACTTCCTGTGCGACTCAACTCAGTCGCAGGCGTGCAGGATCCGGACGCTCAATGCACTCCATTTCAATCCCCGCACGAGCGCTTGTTCGCACCGTGCTCATGAGCCGCCGGTGAGATCGTCGGCCAGTCGGACGATGACTCGCCTCATTTTCTTCCGCCCCAAAGGCTCCAAAAAACTGCACCGCCGTGCGGATTACTACTGAGGCAAAAAGCTGGTGGCCGAGTACCGCATCGGTCGCAGCCTCATTTCCTGGTTGTTGCGGTGACTGGACCAGGGATTATGACTCAGCTGTGGCACACTTCAATTGCACTCCGTAACCCACGGTCGCCTGGACCATGATGGCCGGCATCTTGACGGAAGCTTGCCCAACCCCCTCCGCTGCGGGTGCACCTGTGGCACACACCAATAGGGTCCCCAGAGGGGGTCAAAATGCGCTCCGTGTCCCGGCCTCCGAGGGGTCCCCTTAGGAGTATGTTGTTGCCAGATTGCACGCGTCAAGACCTCCCTAATTTGGTAAGGTCTCCGGCAGGGTGTATTGTGCCCGATCCATGGTCATGTGCCCACACATGATCATGTCGCGTCAAAATCAAGTACCCTAGATTGTGTCATCATGCTTAGCCAATGCACACTTGTCCGTCCGTCCCTCTGCAAAGGCACGGAATCCGTGTTGTTTGCCACTATTTCTTGAATAAAACAATCAACACACAACCGATTCAGTCCAAATCTCCCGGAAACTGCAGCTATACTACTAGGCTTCAGGCTGTGCAAAGTACCTGGAAAATAAATAGTTTTTTCTATCTATAGTTATAATATTACTCCATTTCTCCATTCACACTCTTGTGACACTCTATAGCATACATCTGCTTAATGATTACAATTAGTTAAGAGTGTGGAAAGATGTCTAAGCCTTATTACAGCAATTTGCCATGTGTTATTAGGCATGTGATGCTGTCATGATCATGATCATGACCAGGTACTCACATGCCTTCAAACAACAAAAATACAGTATTAAAATATTTATTACTGCTCTGTCTGCAGAGTTTCAATGAGATAGCACATCTATGACAATACCTGAGACCGCTCTGAGGCTTTGTTGGATGTTTGTGTGCCCAGAAAATGTTGCCCATAATTGTTTGACCATGGGTATAAAGAACTTAACGCAAATAGATGTTGTGTAGTACACTGATAAGACAGTAAACCTTAGCATACTAGTGCTTTGTAAAGCCTGCCCACCAAAGGCTCTTACAGGATGCCCCATATGTTTTTGGAGCCATTGTGCATGATATCAATGCAATATTCGAGAATCACAGCATCTGGTTTCTGGACACAAAATGTGAAGCTGTATATTGGGTATACTTGGACCATTACAAGCTACTTTTTAGACTTATTCTGCACTTAAAAACTGTCTATAATCATGCTTGTCCATATGTCTCTGAATGTTTACAGACTTTCTATATGCAATGTGTCATGTTCATGAACATGACTGTGATCTCAATGCAATGTTGAATTGTTGTATTGCAGATTGCATACAAAACAAAGCTGAAACCATATTTCAATTACAACTCTGCCTTAGGTAATGGTATAGCTGCAGTTTCCGGGAGATTTGGACTGAATCGGTTGTGTGTTGATTGTTTTATTCAAGAAATAGTGGCAAACAACACGGATTCCGTGCCTTTGCAGAGGGACGGATGGACAAGTGTGCATTGGCTAAGCATGATGACACAATCTAGGGTACTTGATTTTGACGCGACATGATCATGTGTGGGCACATGACCATGGATCAGGCACAATACACCCTGCCGGAGACCTTACCAAATTAGGGAGGTCTTGACGCGTGCAATCTGGCAACAACATACTCCTAAGGGGACCCCTCGGAGGCCGGGACACGGAGCGCATTTTGACCCCCTCTGGGGACCCTATTGGTGTGTGCCACAGGTGCCGCTGCGCCGAAATGAATCCGGGGGTGGCGGTGCATCATATCTGTATTAGTAAGGGTGTGTTTTCAGCCTTGCTTTGTGATGTGATGATCAGAAGCACGCACCATGCAGCACACGAAGCAGTCCAGTGCGTAGCGCTCAGAACAGTACAGTATTGGGCTGACGGCATCCGCGCTCCATTTCGCGCCGTCTTTGCACGCTCGGAAGACGCGCTCACTCCTCAGCGCTGATCGACATCGGCGAGGAATTGCGCAATTAGGACCGGAATGGGTGCGGCGCAATGTCCAGTGTCTGGGCGCCTCTCATGCCCACCTCGTCGTCGGAGGAGGAGGGAGGCGATCCTGTCCTCACCCGCCGGATTATCCACAAACCGCGCCAAGCCTCCCCTCCTCCCTGACAGCTGGCGCCGGAGCACCGGCCGGCGGGCCGGAGGGGAGGGGAGGGAAGGCTCTTAACGACTTTGTTCTGCGTGCTCGGTGCTCGGTGCTTGGTGCCTGGGCTCGGCTCGGCGCGCGGGTCCCGAACCACTACAGTATCTACGCAAAACAGGTGGTGGGAGGCGCGCTGGACCCCGATCTGATCAACAAGGAAATCGAGTGAGCAGCTCATTCGCCCCTGTTCCCGCCGTCTCGCCAGAGTTCCTCGCGCTGCACAGGGCGTGTGCGATAGGCGATAGATGCCCACCTTTCCGGTGCAGGCGCTCCCGGGGAGGGAAGAGAGGGACCGCGCTGAGCCGGACACTGGCAGGGGCGACACTGTACACGGAGCGGCGATGGGATTTCTTCACAGGCTATCTGTCGGGCATCGCTGTTGAGGTCTACTAGCATGTTACTGTATCGGACCGGTGCCCTCATTGTCGGTCGTATCTAGATGATACAAACACCGTACATACAGTATATTCCCATGTTGCAGCAGCAGAAAGGACGCAGCGCGTTACTAGGATCATGCCCCATTAACCTCCTTGCGCTCGGTGTTCTGCACCGGTTTACGGATATTCACCGCGCTCTGGGAGCGACGGTGCAGAAGGTGATGCTGTCGCAGAGCAATAGTGTGTGTGCTCGTGGCTCGTGATCCAGCCCGGCGAAATTTCTAGAGTCGCAGGGCCCGGGGAAGCAGTGCGCGCTTTGTAAGCGACCGCCTTAGCAAGCAAAGCAAAGCAGAGCAAAGCGCGACACGAAACGGGACGACGACGATCGGTGAGCCGGCCATGCATGCATGGGCGCTTCTGCGCACAGTAGTATCTCTGCTCTGGCCCGTCAGCCAGATCCGGGCGGGGAGCTGACTCGTCCTGACTCGCCGTACAAATATCTGCAGCTGAGAATCCTTCCCCTCGCCGACAGATCCGATCCCCCTCAGACACCGGTACCGCTCGCATCGCGCCCGTCGCCCCGCCCACCCGCCGCCCAGTCCAGCCCATCCTCCCTGACGGGCAAGGTCATCTGAGATCCTCCCCCTCCTCCTCCTCCTCCTCTGCGCCCGGCTTCGGCTCGAAATCCCGTGCCTCCGCCCCTGCGCAGTTGTCCGTGCCGAGCAGTGCCAGCCGCGGCCGCAGCTCAGACCTCATCAGGGTCCCGTGAAGAGGCCCGTCCAGTCGGTCCCCGTCCGCCCGCCGAGTGACTCGTCCGCGGTGGGGGCATCGCTCCGTGAAGGTGATCCACGGGCGTGTACTGTGTCCCGCTATTCTTGGCTCTGCCAATAGGCGCTCTCTGCCAAGCGCGTGTGACTCCCCTCGCATCACCTGCCCATCCCTCCCTGCTCACTGCTCCCTGCTCACTGATCACTGATCACCGATAGCCTCCCACCGCGCTGACCACACCCCGGCACAGGCTATAAGCAGCCCTAGTTTACTGACTCCTTCCTGTAAGTTGCCCCCCAGCCCCCAAGCCCCGAAGCAGCCACTCACATGTCGCGTCCGCAGAACCCAACGTACTACGCGGTGACGCGCGAACGGGGCCGCATCCCGCACTCGTCCAACGCCGGCCTCCTCGCGCCGCCCTACTCGCCCCTCCCGCTCGCCGCCCACCCGCACTCGCACCACGTGCGCAAGATGGCGACACAGGACGTCGAGGTCCTGCCCGCCTACTCCCCCGAGTCGCTCCCCCCGCTCTACACCCCCCGCTCGCACGACGCAGGCCCCTCAAAGCCCCGCCAGCACTACCTCTTCGGCGGCGGCAAGGCCTGCCTCGACCTCGGCCCCCGCGTCCATGACACGCCCCACCCCGCGTACGGCAAGAACGACCCCGTCGAGGGACGCGTCTTCTTCCCCGCCCGCACGCCCAAGGTCACCCGCGTCACAGTCAAACTCGAGGCGACCCTCCTGCACCTCGTGACCGAGCGCGGCCTCCCAGCAGGGCACGACGAGCGCGTGCTCTTCACCGTCGAGCGCGAGCTGTTCGCCCCCGCCCAGCCAACAGAACTCGACGCCGCCGCCTCCTTCCCCTTCTCGCTCGACCTCCCGGACCTCGTCGACATCGACGGCGAGCACTTCCCCCTCCCGCCCTCGGGCAAGTGGTTCCACCCGGGCGTCGTCGCCGAGGTCTCCTACCGCGTCACGGCCGACATCTCGCGCAAGGGCCTGGGCCGACACGAGCGGCTCGAGGCGGACGTGCTCTACCTCCCCAAAACGCGCGCGGTCAAGGTGCTCCCCATGTCGTGGGGCCTGAGCCCGAACGACGCCAAGCGCGAGCACATCGACATGACCAACTGGGCCACGATCCCGCTGAAGCCACACTGGCCCAAAGCGCTCGCCGGGCGCGAGCCCGCCGTGCCGCTCACGGCCGAGCTCCGCCTGCCCAGCTGCTTCTTCTCCGGCTACCCGCCCCTCTCCTTCCACATCCACCTCGAGATCCCCGAGGACGCGCCGCACCACGCCCAGGTCGACCTCCACGCGCTCTCCATCGACATCCACCTCGTGCGCCAGGTCAGCATCGCCGCGCGCGGCGGGGCGAGCACGACGGAGAGCATCGTGGGCAAGATGTGCGTGTACACGGAGCGCAGCACGCCGACGAGCCGCGACATCTGGGGCAAGATCGGCTGCGCCGTCGACGGCCAGGAGGCTTCCTGGAACCTCGCCAAGCTCGTACAGGTCATGCACGCCGCAAAGGTCGACATCCGGCCCCCGCCCCATCTCGAGCACACCGTGCCGTCGTTCATGCACCGGCAGCGCGTGTGGATGAACACCGACGACTGGGCGGACGACGCGCCCGAGCGGGAGGGCCCTGCCCTGGGCCTCTACCGTCGACTCGCTGCCATCTGATCGCGATGCTCTCCATTCCCGGCTTCCGTTTCCTGTTTCCTGTTTTCCCCCTCTGTCTCCGTCCCTCTGGGTTTCCGGTCTTGCAATGATTACCATTCTCCGGCGGGCCGATGATCCTGCCAAGCAATAACGACATGCCACAGCTCCTAATACGCCTCATGCCTGGGTTTCCGACTGAGAAAAAGGCTCCAACTGTATCTTACTATCGCATGCAGGGGTGGAAGGGACGTGTCGTCCTGGGGTGCCTCAACGGCGCCCCGAACCAAAAGTATTTTAGCGAATACTACTAGTTATTGTAGCTCTGTGACCCTTTGCTGGGTGCTAATGAATAATAAACAATTCAAAGACCCCAAATTTCGCTATGATTGCCCCGTCCAGCCACATAGGCTTGATTCAGGCACCGTGGTCGCCGAACCCTGAGACAATAATGCAGGGGGCAAGGCGAAGCCGAAATGAGAATGGTCTGACATTGCCAAGCGGGCTCGTCTATCTAATGCTGCTGCGTCCCGAGCTCGGCGAGCACCTTGACAAAGTCACCTGGCCTGACCAATTCCGTAGCGCCGTAGGTGACCTTTCGGCCGCTCCTCCCCGCCCACTCCATCAGGTTCCCGAACTCGACATACCCGCCTCCTCCAACGACGAAGACGATGCCCTCCTGACTGGCCATCCGCTTGCCTCCACGCCCCGCGCCACCGGCTGATGATCGGGCACGGGGATCTAGGAACAGGAAGTCGTCCGTATCCTGTAGCGCCTGCGTCGACGCCGTCGCAGGGTCCATCAGGGCTTCGACCAGCCGCGTCGTGGCAAAGTCTTTGCGCGCTGGGAGGAAGTTCTTGACACCTGACAACAGATTCTCGAACCCTGGTACACCTGCAAAGCCACCTTCTTTCAATCGATCGGTGAGACGATTCGACAGTGATGAGAAACCGCGGAAGAGCTCGTTGGTGGTGTTCGATGGTTGTGCAACGGGAGCCGCGGTCAGGTTGGTCATGCGTGAGATCTCGCGGATTCTGCCGATGGTCAGGGACCTTGATCCTGAACATCAGGGAGGCTGGACATACTTTTTGACATATTCCAGGGCAGACACATCGCAACTCTGTTTCTTCAGTTCCTTCTCTAGCTCACCCAAGTCAACCTTGTCGTCTTCTCGTGAGCTGAGATAGAAGATGAGAGCAAGTCGCAGCTTGTCTTCGTTGGTCGGCTGGACGCCTTCCTTTTCCATCCGAAGCATCTCTAGTATGCTTCCCATTGTCTGATTATGATCAGCTGTCTATTTGGAATATATCAGATGAGGAAGACATACCTGTCGCGTGACGTTCTCCTCAGCTTGGAAGTACTCATCGAGCGCTCGGGACTTGATGGCTTGCAGCAGAGCGGTGGCGATGTTCATGTGGGTGTCTAATGTCGCCTTGCGAGCCGTCAGCTCGGGAAGCGCTGTCACTGCCTCCTTGAGATGGGCAGTGTTATTGGCAAGATCCATCTGGGACACGTCATCCATGTTGGAAACACCCGTTACTCGGGTCAGCTCGGCGGCATCCTGCTTGTACCTGATACCCGACATCAGCTAGCAAACCTCGGCGTTTTCAAAGGACGCACCGGTTTAGCTCCGAATCGATGTCCTCCGCCACCTGGGGGAACGGATTCTCGGCGTTCTTCTCCCAGAAGAAGTCTGACCTATCAAAGTTGTACGATTTCTTCGTCATCTTGCCGTGCTCGGGTGTGGATATTGTAACACGGTTCAGGTTCATCTCGAGTACATCGTGTACCAGCGACTGATATGTCCACGAATGGGAGAGCATGGGGATGAGGTCGACGTTGCGATCGAGGATGACCATCACTGAAGGCAAGTCAGCGACGGTCTGTTAGAGCGGCTGTTGGTGCTTACAAGGCCGTTGCATCACCCCGACGTCTGTTCGCCCGAACACTCCTCCCCTTCCACCCAACCCAGCACCAGCTATGCTATCCCGTATCTTCGTTTCCAGTTTTCGGGACACCATCTCCGCCGCGTTGCCTCTCGGACACCGAATATACGGCACCACGCCCATGGTAGCCAGCACCGAGAACAGGCCAGACGCAATATGATCGGTGAGCGCCTCGAGTGTCTGCTCCGACGTTGACGGAGAATTGAGTAGTGCATAGGTGGATGCCTGATCCGCATGTGCGCCGTTCGTTTGCACTGGTGCAACAGACGGGTTCGCCACTGGCTGTCGGCTCATAGGGAGTAGGGAGAAGAGGGTAGGCGAGGGGCAGATGAAGTCGAGGTATTGGTCCAGGACGCACTGCACCAGGTCGGAGGTCCCATCGCGCGCGACGAGTGAGGCGAACTCTTCGAGGATTGCTCGTGGGAGCGGGGAGATGAATGAGATGTAGAAGGATTCGTAGAGCGATTCGGTGAGGTCTTGCGCTATCCGACTGGCGTTTACGACTGTGGGGGAGACAAGGTATATCGCGGGAACGTCGGAGATGGCAGGTCGTGCAGAATGTAGCTGCCTGAATACAGACGATCAGCATGCCCGTCTGCCCGCTGTAGAGCGCACTTACACGTGCAGTGTCACTCCCACTTCTCGCAAATCCTGAACGCGCAGAACTGTAGCAAGTACATCCTTGCTATGGTCATCAAGAACGAGGACCTTCCACACCGTCGGTCCACTTTGCGTGCTCTTCTCGGTCGTCGGACTTGAGCTAGAAGCGACCGGGTCGTCATTCAAGTTAAGCAGAGCGAGCAGCGAGGCCGTCTGTGCCGCCTGCAACGACTGCTGCTTTATTGTCGACATCGTGGAAGGGTATATGCGCGTCGAGGCCGATGAGGACGGGTTGCTGCGGCTCGACGTTACGCGCTCCAGGAACACGACGGCAGAACTGCTTCCGCATAATCACAGCCTTATTCGTGGGCGTTTCGACTTCCCCAACATGGCAAATGAGAATAACTTAAGAATGCATTGTCTAGTTAGTTAACCTCGTCTGGGCTACATGATATATTCGGACCATTCTAATAACGATGCTGCCTCTAAGGTAGCTCTGCAGAATACTGATCTTCGCTCTACTGCGGGCCCACGACCGCTCTCCATCTCCAGGACGCTCTAAGCAGCTCTAAGACTGCGCAACCTTCTTAGTCGGCACCCACCACCAGCTCACAGCGATAAGCAGCCTCATCGCTGCACCAACAGCGAAAGTGTTCCCCGCGCCGATAGTGCCGTCCAGTGCACGTCCGAAGAACCCGCCAACGAAGAGCATGAAGATAGCGAGCGCCTTGTGGTCGCGAGACTTGATGGGTGCGTGGGGCGAGAAGAGCTTCGGGTCGCCGACCAGCTGCACCCAGATCGTCGTAAGCACGACGGAGGTCGCAAATTGAGAGCCGAGTCTGGAACACAGTCAGAACGAGTGTACACCCTACATGGGTCAGACGCACCGTGTACCCAGATGCGCCTGCAGCCCCATGCTCGCACTGGCAAAGCCCAGCGCTGCGAACCCCTGCGCATTGGTCCAGCTCGGTGAGCCCCTCGGGCCCGCGAAGCTACCCTGCCCGCCATACACCGCACAGAGGCAGGCGGCGAGGGTGAAGCCCGCCTGGATGAGCGTACCCGTGATCAGCCAGCCCCGCTTCTTCGCGCCCCACCAGTCACCTATCCGTCCGACGAAGGCACCGAATAGGAAGGAGAGAAGCGAGCAGAGCGCTTGCTGATCGGGCTCTTGGAAGCCGAGCACTCGCGGGTAGGGACCGGTGAAGAGACGGGAGATGGCGAGAGCGAGCTGAATCGTGTTACCTGCGGAGCATGTTAGTAGATGTATACGAGACGATGATTGAGACGCACCAGTCTGGAAAGCGCACCAGATGTAGCATGCGCTGAACGTTACAGAGTCGATCTGTGCAGCACTGGGTCAGTCCAAGCTGCCGCCTGATAGCAAGTAGCACGTACAAAGCCAGTCATGAGGCAGAAGCAACTCAGCGGCACCGTCGCAAGGTCTGTATCACACTCCTGCTGCAGGTAGCTCCATGTCCTCTGCATCAGAGGCAGCCTTGGCGCGTCTTCCTCATCCAGCATCGGCATCTCCGGGTCCGGATTCGCGACTTTCGCTGTGTTGTCGGTCATTGCAAGCTGCTCGCCAGGGGACGGAGGCGAGGAGGAGGTGGGGGAGGGAGAAGGGCGAGGGCAAGGTTATTGGGGCCGGGGTGAGTGTGAGAACGCCATGCTAGCGGTGGGTGATCGCTCGGTATCGCTGGCGCGCGCCCGAGACTTGGCACCGATTTTCGGCCAAGACCCCGAGAAGCGCCCGCCGGTGCCGGTTCCGTTGTGTCGTGCTTATCGCACCTCCGCTCGAACGTCGCGCGCTAGGCAGTGACGCCATCCATTCAACAGCGGACGCCAGAGGGAGACTAACACCCAAAAGACGGCATGGAAAGTTTTCAGGATGATTGCAACCAGGGACCGACAATCATCAAAGAAAGGAGGGTGCCGTCCCTTGGTCTATATATGGTCCAGGCATTGGTGCTTTTGTCTTGCAAGGATCAGCTGGAAAAGTGCCATTGCATGACTGTATGATTGCGCGTCGTTCGACAGTGCATCCATCCTCTGCTATGGTAGACTGTGAACGTCAGTGTCTCACGTCACTCCATCAAAATGTGTCACGATACACTAATCACGGTCGGACCTCTTGCTCATTCTGAGGAAACTGCTACAGAAGAGCCAAGATCAACAATACATGAGTATGCCTCATTTACTGCACTTCCTAATTGGCCCCTCCTCAGCTCTTTGAAGCACTGCCTGCCACCCCAGCTATGCTGAATGTGTTCCCTCTGAGTCTGACGACGCTGAGTCTTCCGAATCGTCCGATGCAGACTCCTCCAAATTTTCCCACTGAGAATACCGCTTGCCATACCAATCAGGATAGAACAAATCGGCAAGATCAGCATCATATGTGTAACGCTTTGTCTCGTTTGAAGGCTGGGCAGCAGATGGCAATGGCTGATTTGGGTGCTTCCTGTGGCATCTGTCTTAGTACCGTGTCACTTGTTGTATGAGCCGGAAATTACTCACTCGAACCACCATTGGACACCAGAATCAGTCCTCACACGCAAGGACTTGCTGATATCCTGGGCCTTGGATGTGTAGCAGTAGAATATTTTCAGGTTTGGAAAGGTCTGCTGGATGAACTGTGCCTGAATGCTGGGGTGTAGAGAGTTGTTTGGTCCAAGAAGATGCAGCTCCTTCATGGCCCAATTTGGCTGATTGGTGGTGTGATGTGGGTTTGAGTGAAAGGCAATTGGTATAGCGAGTGTATGTAATGCAGGGCACCACTGTGCAAATGAAAGCAGACTGCGCTCCAACAAATAGTGCTTAGGCTTCTTTCCCAAGTCAAAGCTAAGATGAAAGAGGTCCAGCTTTGGCCACCTTTGGGTCAAAGTGCCAATATCTTCATCCCATAGTTTGGGCCTAAAATACCCTCCAGATAGACACAGTCTGATCGAATATAGTTCTGAGCACTGCACCAGTGGCAGGAATCTGCCACTAGGCAGGGAGAGCCATTCCTCTTCCTCCCACGAGATAGTCACATCCAGCTTGATGAGAGAATGGGAGAACCTTTCGGCCACTCTCTGGAGTACCAATCCAATGAAAGTGCTTGAAGCAGGGTCCAGCCATATCTTGAGGCTCTGTAGCTGATGTTCGGGTATGAAATGGAAGAGGGTCAGAAGATCGGCATTGTAGGGAGTCATGATACTGAGCTCAAGTGTACGCAGTGAAGGAAAGCCAACATTTTGTGGTGTGTGCTTGGACACCGGCTTGGGATGAAGTCCAAGATACTGCAGGGCTGGTAGTCCACCGATAATGTCAAGCATCTCTGGTGGTGTGCGGCGCCATCCAGTGCAGTTGTAGTGTCCTCAATCCTGTCATACGTCTCAAAAGAGTGTTGAGCTCGTGGCGTAGGGGTGACTTCAGATCTTGTTCGACTCGCTCTGGTGTGGAATAGAAGAACACAAACAATTGTATCAACTCCGGATTGTTGACGGCGCTGAGGAGGGACCTCATTGCACTTGTAAGGACCTCTGTCGGAAGATCAGGAGGGTCTTTGTTTCGAGGAGCTAGTTCACATAGATTTGCGGACATCAGAATCGCGCTACATTCTATCATAATCATGGGATGGGTGATGGATAGATCAAGGGTTCGGAGTGCTTGGAAGCTCGCCAAGCCACGCTGGCGGCTACGTATCGCCAACATACAATATTGCGGCTTGGTGCTGTAGGTTGGAGCCAGAATCAAAGAATGATCTTGCATCACCAGCGTTCGGATATGCGATGTACATCCCTTGAAGAGGTCCCATTTGGAGGAAGACAGATGTCGGAGCAGCGTGCTGTATTGACCTTCTTGCACGGAAGCGATATGGTTCGGGAGGATACAATGGAGTGCGCTTTGGTCGACGGTATGCCATAGCTGAGAACAACAGTTTGTGTGCATCCTACGACACGTCATCGCAAAGTGACTGAGGTCGCACACCGAATCAAGATGATCGCCGACCTCGCCAACAAGCTCCGGAATGGTGAAGATACGATGCATAGACGGCGAGTAGTTTGCTCCTACGGCAGAATTGTGCGTCTGTACCATCAGCCACGCAAGCAAATAGGATGAAGGGAAGGGAACGGTAGCTAGAAAAGGCGGACAACACACATCGTGGTTGTAGGTTAAGACACATCTTGAAATCAACGGGTCTCCCTGTTCCAGCTTTTGCCGCCCACGCTGACGCAGACATGCACCTGCTGAGCACGGGTTCTTAAGACACCAAGCGGCTGTGAAAGGAGTTGTAGTCTCCTCACGCGCCCTGGGGCGCCAGCCGTAGGCTGATCTCCTGTATATTGGAGCACCAACGTACGGATCAACTACAAATGGGTAGGTGATCATATGTGTGTAAGGTGCTAGGGTTGTCTATGGGAGCAAACCAGGGCGAACTAAAACCGGATCCTTACAGGCTGTGTACTAGCACTGGGACCCTGGAAAGAGCTGATTATGAGCAGCCGGTAGTTGCTGATTAACAGCATGTTGTTTTCTTAGGTGAAGCAGCTGATAAGCAGCAGAAAGTGATAAGTAAACAGCACCTGGCTGTTTTTCAGTCACATAGTTTATTAATATCAGTACTATGATTAGATACAGCTATCTATGCCTCTTGCATTATCTGCCAGTCTGGTATCCATCCAAGCAGCCAATCTAAAGTCTATGATACTCAATGTCATCATAGCATTGTGTTTTGGGCACCTTATACCCTCACCACTCATTCACCACCTCCAAGTTGTAAGCCAAAGGTTGCCAAAGCATGCATATATGCGCATATACATTGCCTAGTCTGGCCCTCCATAAGGAGGTCCTGCAATGGCTGAATTATGATGGCTACAAGGGCAAGCTGGTGGCAGATACATGCAATGCAGAGCGAAGGAGAGACCAGCAAGCAAATGAAATGGCAGAGAGATGGTGGTTGGACGGAGAGATGCATAAGGCCCAGGAGTCCGTTGGGCACTCTCTTGACGCAGACCAAGGAGGAATTGGACCCTAGGTGCTGATTTTGGCTATCAGCCATTTGGCGAGGCAGCACCTTTTTGGCTGATAACCTGCTTTTCAGCAACCCAGGTGCTGACTATCAGTCCCTTCCAGAGTTCCAGTGTAGGTAAGGGATCAATAGCAGAAGGCTTGGCACGGCGGTCACACGAATTGCCGGTTCATCGCTTTTTGTGTATGTCTCCCTCCCCCTTCGTGTAGTAACGTGAAATTCGATTGTGACTACCTAGTGTAGATGCTTGGCCGATCACCAACCGCGACCTGACCCTTCGCATCGACGGGACCCGCAGTTGAATTCCTCCAAGTCCGATGCAGTCACCTCAGCTTTCCACATCTCATCTGTTGCAACCCATAAATACACTAATGGTCCTTTGCAGCAGAATCGGATGCCTAATCATCATCTACAAGCTCATGTAGAGACGGGAAAACCTGTCGCTCCTTTGCTTCCCATTCCGAAGGGTCGGCGATGCAGACAATATCCTGGGGTGACGGTAGGGGCCTTCCGGGATGCTCTCTGTGACATATTTTCAGCAACCAAAGGAGACTCAAAAACGGTCTCTACTCACTTGAACCACCATTGGAGCCGCAAGTCAGATTGTACTCCAGGGAGCAAGGTCAGTACCGCATCAACCTCGTCACGGGGAGTCGTATCGCAGTAGAACGATTTCAACAGCGGGAATGTCTGTCGGAGGAAGCCGGCGATTAGCCTGGGGTTGTGCTCCAGGGAAACTGTTGCGAGACTCAGTTCCTTGAGCGCCGAGTTGGTGATGGGCCATTGTTGCCCAGTTTGCTGACGTCTTCCATACTCCAAACTCTGAAGCTCGACTGGGAGCTGTAAAGTGTGGAGGTGCGGCAAGGACCGAGCAATGGCGAGGAGAGCCTGATAAGAAATGCGGGTCTGCGACCTGAAACGCAGAGAAAACAGCTCGAGACTGGACCATGCTTGAAGCAGTTTTATAAGCTGAGCGTCACGCAACGCTATATCAACGCGGTCATAAAGATCGAACTCAACGATACACAAGGCAATACATTCCTTCAGAAGAGCCACAGGAAAGCTCCGAGGTGGTGACTCCGTACCCTCGCTTCCAACAGCCAATGCAAGATGGTGAAGCGAGGTTGCGCAATTGGTGGCCAGGACGTCAGCCAAGGCATCCAAATGCTCGTAGCTACAGCGTATTCTGAGCTGGCGCAGTCGTCGGAGCCGCGACGTTAGCGGCAGAATGAGGCGGAGCCCGGTGCATGCGGAGTTACCGAATGGAATTGCAGTGATGTCGATTGAGCGCAGAGAGGGAAACCCAGAAGTGGGAGCTGAAGATAGGGCTGTATATCGACTCAGATTCATATGAAAGTGTTGGAGACCTGGAAGGCGTCCAATGGCTCGAAGAAGGTCGGAGTCTTCGGTCATGCCAAGGTCCACACGTAACCACCGTAATTTGGACAGACCACGAAGAAGCTCGATGAGCCGTGCTTTGATGGGCGGATGCTCTTGGGAGCTAAAATAGCGGAAAGAGAGTACGCGTATGCCATTCTTTTTCGCTATTGCCCCAAGTAGTTCACCCCAAGACGGGAGGCTACCGTCGTGATCGTGGACGTCCCCTGGGTCGCGCCATGTATCAGGTTGATACCATATTTCCAATTGATGCAGTTTTGGAGCTGTTACCAGTGGAATCCATGAACGGATAGTGGACGGATGCTTTATCGTCAAATAGGCTGTCTCGAGGTTGGGGAATGGGTGGCCACCGGTGACTAAAAGGTAAGTGATGGCGTATAAGCAGCTTTGGTCCCTCAGATTGCCGATCTTACGCTCTGGATCTCTGACTCCCCAACGCTCATGCTCATCTCCAAGTGAGAGGACACGGATATACGAGGTGTGACGCCGTAACCTGGCTTGCTCAGGTGCTGTCAGTGGGCGAAACCTCCCAAGGTTACCACGGGCATCGCGGCCTTCGATGCGATTGCTGGGAAGCAGACCAAAAATATCGTGGGCATTCGCGGAATACCAGACAGCCGCAACGCAGTTGATCCACAAAGTGCGACTTGCGAGTCCAAAGTGATATCGATCACGTTTGGAGCCAAGTTGATCGACGATCGCGCCGATGAGCTCGGGAATGGTGAAGATGCGGTGCATGGCATGCCGACGCCGCCTTGGTGGATAGGTCGCGTTCATGTGGGGTAGCTATGGCAAGGGGAGACGGTGTGAATGTAGGAGTGGGTGGACTGATATGGCGAACAGCAATACGTGGTTAGTAGGCGAGAGCAAAAGAGAGTCAGTGGGCGAGAGCAAAAGGACAAATGGCCGGGCTATTTAACCTGTGCGAGTGGGCCAGCGGCTGACTGTACAGTGTCATGCGTGTGCAAGATGAGTCGAACCAGCGCGTCGGACTATCGGCACCGTTCCCAACTAATGCCGCAGAGTGCCTAACTAGCGCCGCAAACACGCGGCATTTGGCTTCTTGATTCTTCGGCGATAACCAGCGTGTCCGTTCCGGACTTTGTGTCATCCTGTCGGCAGTGCACAGTCGTTGAGTGGGAAACAGCCGCAGCAGTCCGTGCAGTATAAAAGCGGTTTTCAAGTACTAAAATCAACGCGGCTTCTCGACCATGTCCGTGTGAGTTTACAAGGGTATGTGTGACTGTCTCAGCGCTATCTGATCTTAGTGTCGTACAAGGACATCCATCAGCTGGCCTTTCCGGCTTTGCAGTCCACTTGCGGCAAGGGCATTCCCAATGCTGTGCCTCCCATCAACGACAGTGCTATACCTGAACGGGGTGTACTTACGGGGATCCCGATCAATCGTTCTCCATCCTCAGTTCCTGCATGTAGTTTCATATCTTCTCCGCCTCATATGTATCATAGGAGAATGTCTGCAGAAGCGGGAACGTGTGTTGTATGAAGACAGCAGCATGTAGTGAACTCCGCGTTGTGGAGGGGTTGACCAGCTTAAGCTCCTTCAACATACGGTGCATCAAGTGAGTTAGATTTGCTAAGCAGCTTTGTTCGAACTGAACCGGGAGGGAGAGTGTTCGCAGCCGAGGGCACAATTCGGCAAATGCAGTCAGACAGCGATACGATAGTTCCATCTGGGAGTCACTGCTACCCGAGCGGAGAGCGAAAATTTCTAGGCTAGGCCATTGCTGAGCCATGTAAATGACGTCGATGTCTTGCAAAGCTGCTACTTGGCAGGGGCAAATGCACAGGGTCACCGATGATAGTGCAACACATCTTGCAAGAGGAAGAATTAGCTGGGCGAGGAGTGGTGGTGTGTGAGTCTCGGAATGCGAGCAAGATAGAGACAAATTCAGGTCTTTGAGTGAGTGCGAACACCACTCAGCCACGAGTGGTAGCAGGTCACGGAGCTCATCACAGTGATATCGCGTTCTCAGCTTTTGTAGCTGGCGTGTGGGTACAGATAACAAAAGGCACATATCGGTACCATCGGATACTCGGCGCTTTGGTTGGAGGTGGGTCCACAGTGAACGAAGGGTAGGAAAGCTGCTCTGGGAGGCATCGGCTTCGCCAGTCGAATCAAATACTTCAAGATCTTCCAGGTATGGTAGACGGCCGAGCGTGCATACCAGTGCAGAATCAAGTTTTATATGCATACGCAGTCGCAATTTCCGCAGTCCGGAAAGATAATTGATGAGGTCGGTCAGTGGCCGTCGTATCTGAGACGGCAAACTTGACTCCAGCTCTCGATCGAGGAATGACCAAGACAGATCCAGCGAGTGCAGACGAGCCGTGGCCGCTATCCCGTCGAGTATCTCGATGGAGCCGGCAACATCCTGAGTCTAGGGAGGAAGAGTGCTACCATTCCACTCGACCCGTATCTCCTTCAACTGTTGGGCAGGACTAGCAAAGGAAAGCAGGGCCGGATGGTGAAGGCGTGGCGGATGAATACGTCGAGCGTTCGAAGAGCCGGGAAGAGCGCCACATCCGTCCTCAAGCTGTCCAATGGTGTAAGAAAGTAGCGAACATCTGACCTATGCGAGCCCAAGCCGTCGACAAGAGTGAGTTCTTGAATGTAGGACGGTATCAATAGAAAACATCGCGTTCACGGGAGCTTAGCGAGCGGCGTAGTTTCGTCGGCTGGCTTTCGTCAATAAGATTGTCAGGAAGAAGAAATCGTAGATTCCCTTCGTCGGCTGCATACCATACCCAGTCGACGCAGTTTGACCAGGTGGCTCGGCACGTTAGAGCGCAGACATACTTGTCGTCCCTGCTTCCGAAATGTTCTGCGATCTCGCGAATGAGCTCCGGGATCGTGAAGATGCGGTGCATGTTCTTGATGCATTCTCTTCGGTGACTGGCAGACTGGTACGACATCCGGGTGACATTGTTATGAGAATTGCAGCAGTCGTGAAGCAGGCTATGTGCATGCGCGTTAGGATGGTGGTGGAGTTCAGTGGCACGACTGACGCGTCACCCCTGCCCGCGACGAGTTCCCATCACGGCTAATGCCGACAGGTTCTGCCGTCGGCACGTTCTCCCGCGCGTCCCTTCATCGCCGCCCAACCACCTGCCACATTAAGCGCGCCTGTACATATATCTACGCCCCCATCCCTTCTCTGTTCCCCTTTCATCTTCTTGGTGTGCAAAACCTTGTGGTTGCGTCGTGGACAGAGCTTGTAGGGCGGCGCTACCCGGCGATCACCGTCGAGCACCATGTCCTTCCTGCGCCTTCTACGTCCAACCGCGTTCCGCCTCCCTCTGCGTCAAACACGCCTACAACGGCCACCACAAAGCCGCCCGTTCTCGTCCTCATTCTTCACCAAGCAGCAGTATGGGTCTCGTCAAGTTGGATACGGTGCACCACAGTATGGCGGGGGTGGAGGTGGGCGACGGTTTCTGGGTGATCGGAGGGTGCAACTTGGCTTGGTAGCAGCAGGAGGTGGCGGGGCGTATTATTTTTCCCAGTGAGTCTTATCGCATCAGACTGAAGATGTGTATATTGATAGATTGTGACAGCCTTGAGCAAGTCCCGCAGACAGGGCGTTATCGCTTCATGGATCTCTCTCCCGAGGCAGAAGCCGAGTACGCGGCCGAGTCGTTCAAGCAGATCATGCAAGAAGTCGGTCCCAAGCTCCTGCCTCCCAACCACCCGCTCGTCCGCTACTGCCAGGGTGTCGCGGGCCGCATCGTCACCTCTGCGGGGCTAGGATTGGTCGTCCCTGGGACCACGCACGGTGTGCATCCACAGCGAAAGATGCGCTGGGGCTCGGAGGATATGGACGATGGGGAGGCCGGCTTTGGAAATAAGATGACGGACGAGAGCATCTGGGAGATCTTCGTCATCAACGATCCAGATACGCCGAATGCCTTCGTCTTACCTGGTGAGTCGGCTTCAGACTTTCAAGGCAACCATGAGACTGATACAGAGCATATAGGCAAGAAGATCTTCGTCTTCACCGGTATCCTTCCTATAGCCGGAGATGATGCGGGGCTGGCTACTGTTCTCGGGCACGGTACATCGCATACGCTCTTCAGTCAAATTGCAACGCTGACCCGTGTATACAGAGATCGCCCATCAAGTCGTCCGGCACGGCGCGGAGCGCATGTCCCAAATGAAGGCTCTCATGATACTCGGCTGGATTATTGATTTCGCAATTGGCATCGATGTCGGCATCACACGGTCGGCTTTGACCCTGTTCTTGCAGTGCGTTCTTTACTTGAGATGCGATGTACCAGACTGATAAGATGTCCAGATTGCCCAACTCGAGAGCGCAGGAAAGCGAGGCTGACCGGATTGGGCTGCGCCTCATGGCGCAAGCGTGCTTCGATCCGAGGGAGGCTTCCCAGTACGTTGACTTGGTCAGTCGCCCATGTAGTCATCTAATCATGTCCCGTAGAGTGTGGGTCCGCATGACGGAAATGGAAAAGAAGCAGGCCGGGGGTTGGCTCAGCGGTGTCGACTTCATTAGCACGCATCCAAGCAGTGTGAAGCGCATTCATGTGCGTAATCCCACCCCCAAACAGTCCTCTAACTGATGCTGCACTCAATACAGAACCTAGAGTCATGGACGCCCGAAGCGCTCGACATCCGCGCTGCGTCTTCATGTCCCGACAACATCGGCAGCCGCTTTGAAGCGTTTAAAGACGACGTTGCAAATCGACTGTCCGGTGCACTCCCAACCTCGATGTCGCGTGCGTCATCGCCGGAGACATCTGAGTTTGATTCCCAGCCGCAGGATACGTTCCGGGATCCCTTTGCCGAGCGCTCGGGCAGTGTCCCACCCGCTATTGTTGGAGGGCCACCTAGGTCGAGGCCGCAGCCCAGACGGCCAACTGGAACCGGCAATGAGAGGACGCAGCCCGTTGGCGATATCGATCCGGCTGACGAACAGTGGCTGAAGTGGATTGGTGGGAGGAAGGCATAGAACCCCTCAGCGCTTGGATTGGGGGTTTGTGAACCTACTGTATGTCTCTTAATGTCACGACTTTTACAAGATCGCGCCAAAGACCTTTGTAATATATTCAATGACTCTACATGCCCGATATTGCTCCACACCCATTAAAGTAATGAATAAAGCACGTGCGGTTGTGCTTCGCAACCTTCGCCTTCGCTCCCATCCCGGAACAAAGCCGGTCCCTATCCCCTCATACCCTACCAGCGCTGCACCTCACAACAAACCACCACACACCATGTCTCCAGTCATCAAAGTCGCTGCTGCTCAAGTCGGTCCTGTGCACCTGACTTCGACCAAAGAAGAGGTGCTGGAGCGGCTCTTAATACTCTTCTATACTGCGGTAGCGCAGGGTGCCCAGATCGTCGTGTTCCCTGAGCTGACGCTCACCACATTCTTCCCCCGCCATATGTTTCCCAATGGCCCGGAGCTGGACAAGTTCTTCGAGAAAGGCGATATTGCTGAGTCAAGCCTCATGAAGCCGCTGTTCGATGCTGCTGCGGAGAAGAAGGTCGATTTCTACTTTGGCTACGCGGAATTGACCTCCGACGGGAAGCACTACAACTCCTCGTTTTACTACTCGGCTGCACTGGGAAAGATCATCTCTCGCTATCGCAAAGTGCATCTTCCTGGTACCTTCGAGCCTTTCACAAAACCCGATGCGATAAATCAGCTGGAGAAGAGGTACTTCCTTCCGGGGGATCTTCCCTTCGACGCATTCCGCGCGCCTGGGCTGATCAAAGGAGCCGTAAAGGGTGGGCAATCGGTCGATGGATCCACGATCGGAAAGGGTGATCCTATTCTTGGCCAGCTCATATGCAACGACCGACGCTGGCCTGAGCCTTGGCGTGTGTACGGGCTTCAAGGCATGGAGCTAATGCTTATCGGTTACAACACGACATCGCATTCACCCGAGCTCTGGGGCAGTCGCAAGCCGATGACGCTCGAAGAAGAGTACAAGGAGGTTATGTTCCACCACAAACTCGTCATGCAAGCCAACAGCTATGGCAACTCATGCTTCAGCGTCTGCGCGGCACGGGCCGGAGCGGACGACGGAAAATGGGGAATGATCGGAGGGAGCTGCATAATCGATCCTCAAGGACATATCATTGCCGAAGCAAATACCGATGACGACGAGGTGGTTGTGGCTGAGATAGATCTAGAAGATTGCCGCCAAGGCAAGGAAAAGGTCAGTCATTCTCTATGCTGCAGAATACAAGATATGAGCTTTTGCGCAGATTTTTGACTTCGATCGGCATCGGCGAACGGAGCATTATGGCCGGATAGTAGAGCAAACTGGAGTCAAGGAACCGGAGTTATTGCCGTGAGCATGCAATAACACAGATGGCCGTGCGTGGAATAGGAAGTTTGAATCGATTAAAATGGAATCCATGGTCGAGATATATATACAAATGTATAGAGTACAAAATTAGGTCATACGGGGGATCCTCTCGAAGGTCGAAGTTGGCCTACACGTCCATTTCTTTTCCCAGCTCCAGTAAGCACGCACTGGCAAGCTGACGGGCATCCGCAAGAATGGGGTCAACAGGACCATCGTCAGGAACCGAATCCGGCGTGATCCACGCAATAGGTGCAGTATGGCTGCTTGCTGCAATCTTGCAGAGCAGGGCATAAAGCACGTATATGTGTGCTCGACTTGATCGCAACAGAAGGTCTCGGATCACGGACGAGGCGGGAAGATTTGCGTCAGTACCTATACCAGGCGTGAGACTTTGATTTGTGCATAGATGGAAGTACTCACTTGGTTGCGATACTGAGTTTGCGGAAGGGTCTGCAGATAAGGCTGCCCAAAAGCTGCCCACCCAAAGGCGTAACTCAAGCATCTTGCGCAGCGCGTAAAGCAGCTCCTCTTCCCGGATCCTTCAAAAGTCATTAGGGGCCGGATATAAGTGCAGCTGAACGTGCTAACCTAGCAAAGGGTATGTTTCCAAGGAGCTGGGTGTCGGCTACATGGGATGCCAGGATACCTTTGCAACGCCCTACCAAGACTGGCAAGCTCAAAGCAGCCAAGCGTCGCCGTTCGATTTCATGATCTGTCAATGGCTCAGCAATTTGATCACCACTCATAAGGGTGAAGCTACCTTGCTTGGCATTGCCGCATAAAGCAAAGAGAAGGTCGAAACACCTACATCGACGTCAGATATGCAGTGCTATTCTTAGTAAGATGCGTACCAATAGCGGTAGCGCTCCCGGTACAGTGCTGTAACGGATACTGGATCCCCGTAGATTGCATGTTCTGAGCTGGAGCGGAGCGTCGATTGCGGAGTATTTGGCTGTTTATCTTTCGGTAGCGGTGAGGAATGGACTTCAGGTGCCGGGACAAAGTCAGGGTCTGCCTCAGGACGATGCAATACTCCACTCGATTCCAACAATAGGGGAAGCCGCTGTACCAGTTCAACTGGAAGGTTCGGGTCGCCAATGTACGGCACGACATGCTGCTCGATTGCAGTCAGGAGGGATCGATCGAAGATTTCTTCCGCATCCTGTTCAGGGAGAGGCATAGTGGTTGCGAAAGTGCTAGAGCATGATCAGAACAGGGGACTTTCAAGACCATTCTGCCTTACCAGTCAGCAAGCAATGCGCCTTCTATGCATTGAATAATTGCTGTCCAGGTGCGGACAAGTGCGTTCTGCTGAATGACTGTGCAGAGATGAGTATCATATGACATCCATCCTGGCTCATATCCGACGCACCATCTTTGCGCTGTTCTAATCCGGCCGACGCCTCACCTAGTACCGAGATGAAGCTAACGGTCGCAGTCTTCCACAAGGGAGGATCTGCCGCGATGCGGGAGGCTTGAGGACATGAATACTTTAACGCCATTGGCATAGCATATGCCTGAATACACGTGTCAGTATCTGGCGGTTAGATGCGAAGGGAACAATGTACAGATACGATTGCCTCTACCGTTCCATCGTTATATAGCTCAGCCTTCGTCCAACTCAGCGAGAAGCGCGTGACCAGTGAAGGCATCGCGGCTTTAGCGACTGCAATATAGGTCGCCTGACGAGCGGATGTTGTCTTGGTTGTAGACGAGCTGGGTAGTACGGCAGTCGCGGGAGTCTTCAGCACATTGGCAAATGGGAGGAAAGCAAGACGAGCATAATAGGCCAGCTCTTTCAAGACCAGGCTAATTGTGCCAGCCACATTTTCGTCTAGCACTTCAACGACGCGCAGGATTGCAGCTTGGCAAGGCGAGAGCGAGTCCACGTCAAGACGATATTCCGGCGAATGATGATATACCATAACTCCTCGGGAGATGTGGAGAAGTGTTTGACACCGGCCAATGTTCCACTGTGTATTAGAGAGACCATAGATGACGCTTCCGGAATCCATGAGAGCAAGCAAAATGTCTTGTGTATATGCTCGATCAGTTCCGTCTTCAGCGACGACCAGAGAGCCTATCTTGGACCATGTTGTCCAAGCACTCTCCCAGAACGTGGACTGCTTTCCCCCGTTGAGGATTGGCAGTCCATTGGACGCCTTCATGATCTTCTCCAGGCCCCGCATCGCCGCTGCACCAACAGTATTGTGTTCACTCAGGAACGAGTGTTCGACATGTCCCAGAAGCTTGGTCCATGCGAGATAGAAGCTCGGCAGCGTGCATACTGGCTTTGATAAGTATTCGCTCAAGACAGTACTTAAGGACTGCCAGGCAAGTATCTTGGTGTCGTTCCATTCCTTGTCAGCGGCCTTTGTAGGACCAACAGTAGCAGCTGATTGTGGAGGCGATACCGGCGAGAGGCCCGCAGCGACAGCTGGATCGACGCCTATCTTCTGTAGAGTCTCGAGCAGCTGTAGAATGACCTTCCACAAGCATTCGTCCCACATCGGCTCTGTCATCGTGGTTCCATACAGTTGCAGAGTTCTCGATAGCGTCTGGATCGAACCATTGCGGGCTTCCGCACGGCTATCGTCACATAGAATCAGAAGACGATTGAGCAAGAACATCCAGAGTGCATCATATTCCGCATTCGGTCCAATTCGCTTGGTCTGGACGAAGTCGGCAAGGTTGGACAGCAATCCTCCGGCGGCTGTCAGAGCGATATTCAGATCTTCCTTCTGCTGTCCGAAGGTCACCAAAGTAGTGATACAGAGTCGAAGCTGTTCCACGCTCAGCGATGGCAGATAATCACTGCAGATCAGCTTCAGGGATGAGAATGCGACCCGGATCAGAGCTGAATCGTTCTTGACCGGTGCTGTAATGATGGGTGCAGGGCGACGCTTGGGCGATCCGAGCTCGATCGTGGTCCCAGAGTCTTCAGATGGGTAAATGTCAAGCCGGATAACACTGGATAGCATCTGGAAGATCGTCTCCCATCCGAGCACAAGTGTGTGGCCAGCTTGCTGTAGAATCATGTGCAGAGTCTCCAACCCCATCTTGCGGATCTCGAGGGTCGAAGTGCTTCCATGGAGCGTATGCACGGCCATCTGGGCGGCCAGTGCATCGAGTATTTGCCTCTGCACCTGACCGGAAGAGTCCGTCTCAGGTCCAAGGATGCGTGATAACAGCATGAGCGACTCGTCGAGCGTTTCCGTCGCCTGGAGCCGCAAGATAGCGGGTATCATCGACCCGCTGAGTACCATCAACAGATGCTTGATGATCGCGGCAAGTGTTGGATGCGCGTCCGGGATCACAAGCCGATTCAGATTCAGAGTGACAACCACTCCAAGTTTGCTGATCCCGAAATCGCCATTGCGAACAATCTTCGGCATCGCCATCCCACTTGCACGCCTCATGACCTTCTCGCTTCTTGGGCTCAGTGGTGTAGCGAGTGACGCCGTTGTCGTCGCAGGACTGGCGACGAGATCCTCTTGGCTTCCACTCAGCATATCCTCATTGATAGGGCCATCGATCGCCCCAGTCTGCATCTCGACCATGTCCGCGCTGAGCTTGCACAGCGAACTAACGTACGTGGAGAACGCAGCGTTGTCAAGCGACTTGGACGCCTCGAACAGCCTGCGAATAGCCTGATTGACCGAGTCTTTATCAAGCTCCATGAGCATCGGATGCCGCTGCTTAGGCTCTTCCCGCTTGCTACTGCCCGACGTCTTCTGTGGGTTGGGGCTGAACGGGTCCTGACCCGACTTTTGCCCGCCCCTGCCGGAGGGAGGCTTGAACCCCAGCACGTGCTCCGCGTTCTGCAAAGTGTCGAAGACGTCGTACCAGCTGCTTCCGAGCACGGCCGCGAGGTACAGCACGCAGCCGAGGTACACTTTCAGGCAGGCGATATTACGCTCGCCTAGGATTGGCGAGACGAAGGACGGGGCGGAGGCGGAGACGAGGTTGTCCATGCTGAGCATGGGCGTCTTGGGCGTTGGGTGGGACCCGTCCGACCAAGCATCGAAAGCGGTCACCGTACGCGGCGGGACGGCGAACTTTGAGAGCGAGGTGAAGAACGCGTCCCGGGGCGTGGTGAGGCCCAGCACGCCCGAGACGTAGATAAGTGACCTAAAGGCGGCGAGGACGTCAACGAACAGCTCGTCCGAGAGGTTGGTGCCCATGAAGAAGCTAAGGCTGGCGAGCAGCGCCGGCCATCCAGACTCCATCATCTTGTAGCAGAGCTGGAGCCGCTTAGTCTCCGCGTTGTCGCTCGGCAGGTCGTCGAGGCTCAACGCGCACGGAGCCATACCTTGGAACTGCGCCGCCTGCCCGCCCTGCCGTTGCACTATGGCGTTGTATATCGGCAGGGTTTGGGAGTTGAGGCCCTCGGCGATGGCGCACAGGGTTTGAAGGGCGAGCAGGAAGACGTAGCCATCGGGGATCGCCGGAGCGTCCGTCTTGTCGAGCTGGTCGATGCACGGCACCTTCATGGCGCTGCTCTGCGCGCTCAGAGAGCCCTCGCCGCCCATCATCCCGCCTACTACGCCGGACACGCCTGCCACAGCGGCGGAGGCCATCATCCCCGCCACGCCGGCGACGTCGTACGAGGAGGGGTTCTCGTGTACTGTTGAGAGGCCGAGTCCGGGAGTGCTGAGGTGCGCCCCGGAGAGGGTCGGGTTGGTACCCAAGAGAGCGGGCTTGGAGGCGGCGAGCCGGGCGAGGGCAGTGATGAGGTTGGTGAATACTGGACTCCTTCCTTCTAGAGAGCGCGAGTCGTACAGCTCATAGAGGGAGGAGAGGAGCTCCGCATGTACGCAGAGCCCGCGCAGGACCTCCGCGCTCAGGACGCGTACCCATCCGGGCCGCTCTTTCTCCCCCTCCATGCTCTCTCCCGCGATCGACCTGGTCAGTACGGACAAGAAGACCTCCGCCTCTGCACTGAGGTCGCGCGTGAATTGGCGCAGGAAGAGGAAGACGACGCGGACTGAGCGGAGCATGAGTGGGAAGTGCGGGCGGTCGCTGAGCGCCTTGAGGAGGAAGGGGCATAGCTGCTGCTGGAGGAGGAGGCTGAGCTCCTGGTGGCTCCTGAACAGTTGGTGGTGGTTCGTCAGCACGGACTCAACGAGCTCGAGCGCGAACGTCTTGCTGAGCGAGGAGAGCTTGAGGAAGCGCGCTTTCTGCGAGTTGACGAGCAGGAGCAGATCGGTGAAGGTCAGGTAGGCGTCACGTGCGAAGGGCGGGAGCGCGAGGTACGTCCCGTTGGGGAGCTGGACTTCTTTGACTGATTGGGGTCAGCGCCTATCGGAAGGAACGCGCAGCATACACGCACCTTCCGCCTCGCCCGCGCCATCCCGGTCCTCCTCCACCACTTTGTCAAAGACAAGAATAACCAATTGCCTTAGGGTAGCAGCAGCCGTGCTGCTGACGACCGTGGCCTTGCTCTCGTGGAGCTTGAAGCACGCGAGCAGGGCCTCGGCGAGCAGGTCCCCGCTTACGTCTCCGAACGCGGTCAGCAGGCTGAGCAGCGTCTGCAGGACCTTGAGCTGGATGTCGACCCCGCCTGTCAGGCAGTCCGTCGAGAGGGTCGATATGATTCGCGGGGCAAAGGAGGGGGAGAGCAGGCGGGAGGCGACGAGCCGCTGGAGCGTGCCTAGCGCTATGGAGGCGAGCTTGGAGTTGCGCGTTTGGCACGAGAGGAAGAGTGGCGCGAGAATCGTGTCGGATTTCTTGTCGCCTTTGAGCAGCGAAGCCGCTGCTTCGTCCGGGGATGAACGGAGGAGGGAGAGGGATTGTTCGGCTGCCTGTAGCATACATTCAGCGGTAGGACATGTTGCTGGTAATAGGACATACATCTCGCACTTCCGGGTGCTTTCTCCGTGATTCTGTGGAGATCGACTGTGCTTCTTCTCAGCATCTTCACCACGATCTGTACTATCCCGCACTTACCTGCAAATCAGTCGACAGCATCCCCAAGGCGCTCATGGCGACCCGTCAAAGCACGTAGTCCAGTTCCCAACAGCGTTAATACCAAGCAAGAGGACTAGTGGTCGATCAGCAGCGGGGCTGACGCCAAAGACCCTTACACGTCCGAGCCATGCCGAATATCACGTGCGGCTGCTTCCGCTGCGTAATGAAGTCCACGGCCGTACACCGTAAAGGCGCACTGTATCGCAAGACCCTAGGGGATTCGGCACGCTTCGGTCGACGCTCCGGGAGAGCGGGGCCGCTGGTAAGCCGCACCGCCAGCCGCCCACACCGTCCACATCCACCAGCGAGATCCACACTTGTACATAATTTCATTCCACCTCCTACCAGCTTCCCAGCCTTCCTCTCTCGTCCTCGCAAGTCGCCCACCGTCCACCAGCTCCAGCAGCAACAAGAAGCAAGATGCCGCTCCGCGTCGGCTACGTCCCCGAGCACTTTCTCACCCCGCTCATGCAGTTCCACGATGCCGACCAGGGGAAGACGTTCGTCCCCGTGTGCTGCCCCAGCGGGACGGGCCAGCTGATCAAGGCGCTCAAGGAGGACCAGATTGATATAGCTATGTATGCCCCTTTCTTATTTCATGCAATATACTCTGGCTAAGTCGGATTGGTGGTGGGCAGTGCGCTCACCGACCCCCTGCTCGCCGGGCTCGCGAAGGGCGAGACGTGCTACAAGCTGTGCGGGTCGTACGTGTCCAGCTCGCTCAACTGGGCTGTCAGCACGGGCGCCAAGTCGCCCTACAACAGCATCGCCGACCTGAAAGGCACGCCCGTGGGCATCTCGCGCATCGGCAGCGGCAGTCAGACCATGGCGTGCGTGATGGCGCTCCAGCAAGGGTGGGTTGGCGAGGACGGGAAGATTACGCCCATCGAGTTCAAGGTGTGCGACGACTTCAAGGGCCTCAGGGACAGCGTCAACGACGGGAGCACGAGCTGCTTCATGTGGGAGTGGTTCACCACCAAGCCGTACCGCGACTCGGGCGAGGTGCGCTTCATCGGGAGCGTCCCCACGCCCTGGCCGAGCTGGATGATCGCCAGCTCTACGGACGCGCAGCGCGCGCCGGCGCCGGACGTCAGCGACTTCTTGACCAAGCTTACGGGGTATGTAAAGGAGTTTGATAGTCCGGAGGGGAGGAAGCAGAAGGATGTGGACTATTTGATGAAGAGCCATGGGTATCCGGAGGAGGACATCAGGGCGTGGCTGGAGACTGTGAAGTATGTGGGCGACTGTGCGGAGATCAAGGGGGAGGTGCTCATCAACACTCTCGAGTACGTCTGCTCTTTCTTTTGGGTTGCTTCTCGTTCTAATATCATTTCGCAGCGTGCTGGAGCAGACCGGTTTCATTCAACGACCAGCGGGCGGCTTCGTCGTCGAAAGCCTGATAAACGAAGACGTGGCGCGGCTGGTTTGAGGATGCGATTACATTGCTATACAATTGCGAAGGTATTACCAACATATGGGGCATGGGGGGCATACGTCCGGGGTGGTGGGGTGCGAGATCTAGCGGTTATGCGTGACCATTGGTATGAGGCGCAGCTGCGTTGCGCGCGTTGCTGTTCATGAGAGGGGTATCAAGGAGCCAGGAAGCGTGCACGGCGGACACTCCGCGAGCGTAGACAGCTGATGTTATCAACTGAAAGAAGAAATCAATATGAGCTGAAGCATGATTGAGCGCATATACGCACAAGTTCGTCGAATATGACAGCCGCCGGCTTCCGGTCCACCAAGCTGGAGCTCGGATGGATCTTCAACACTTGTTGCATCCCAATTTGCCGATAAGTGCCATCGGGCGCCTTGAGCGCGCTTTTCCGGAAGAGTCCATCCAACAGACACTTGAGCACTGGTTCGGCATCGTCCCCGCACGAAACTTTCCAATCGATGCCTTCGCGCTCGCAGTTACCCCGAAGTTGTGCGCGAATCGTTGAGGCCTCGTTAAGCGCCTTTTCGCTGAGGTAGTGGACTCTGCACCACTCGCGGGCTGCACGCCGGCTGCCGGTGTTTGCAGGGGCGCCGTTCGCCATGGTGGATTCGGCGTTATGGTTGCCGGTGAGGACATCCTCATAGGACCGAAAGATGTTCAACAGCGTGAGGTGATCGCCGTCCCGATGTTGAAACTTCTTCCTTGCATCAGCGGCAGCTTCCCTCGTATCGGCATTGTCGACGAAAAGCTTGGCTGTGCTTGTTAACAGGGACACTATGTCGAGTATCTCGGCTGTACATGCCCGTGCCTGCGATGATATCACGACAAGTGACAGTGCCGGTTCAAGCGGGAAAGAGGCCAGTCTTCGCCCAAGTTGCGTAAGCCGGCCCTGCGAGTCCAGCGCCTGAAGTGCATACAGCGTAATCAAGCTCCCTCGGATGGAATCATCAAGCGGCCGATCCATATAGTCAAACTTCATCGGATCCTCGCCTAGGCACTTGAGATCCAATATTGCCGAGTTCAGATCACATCGCTGTATCTCGGGTGTTGGAGCGTTCGCGAGTTGGCTGTAGCTCTGCTCCGTATACAAGCGGAAGCAAGTTCCTGGCGCTTCGCGACCTGCGCGACCTGATCGCTGCTGAGCGCTGGACTTGGATATGGGCTTGATCAACAGTTCATCCAGCCCGCTTCCACCATGTCGGGTGTGATACGACCTCTCCTTGCACAGGCCAGTGTCGATCACATACCGGATGCCGGGAATAGTGATCGACGTCTCGGCGATATTTGTCGCTAGCACGACCTTTCGTGCGCCAGGCGGAGGAGGATCGAAGATCTTCTTTTGCTGGTCTGGAGGAAGAGCACCGTACAGAGGCAGGACGAGCACCTTCTGTTTGGTAGGCGGAAGTTGCGGGACGTACCCTCGTATGGATTTGGCCAAGGACTCGATATCGTCTTGTCCTATATGCGGGGTCAGGATATGAAC
Organism: Calocera cornea HHB12733; assembly: GCA_001632435.1. NCBI lineage: Eukaryota > Fungi > Basidiomycota > Dacrymycetes > Dacrymycetales > Dacrymycetaceae > Calocera > Calocera cornea. The sequence goes on from KV424055.1 coordinate 43,336, forward strand.
ATCATCAACAAGAAAGGGCTAGACGCACCTGGTAAGAAGACGAGCACATCCCCCGGCGGCTGCCCGATGTGTACTTGCAAGAACGTCCTCAGTGCCGCATCTTGAAAATCCTCCACAGGCGCCTTCGAATGGCAGATCTGCACCGGATGCTGCCTCCCGCTGATATACAGCACCGGGCACTTCCCGAAGAACTGGCTAAACCGCTCCGCATCGAGCGTCGCGCTCATGACGACGACCTTGAGTGGCTTTAACCTCTTCCCGTCCTTGTCCCGCTTCTCGCCCGTGTTCCGCTCCCGCTGTATGCGCTTCAGGCTCCCGAGAAGCATGTCCGTCCGCAGCGTCCGCTCGTGCGCCTCGTCCACGACCACCACGCTATACCTGTCTAGCACGTTGTCGAGCAGCAGCTCGCGCACCAGCATCCCGTCCGTGCAGAACTTGATCCGCGTGTGCCGCGAGGTGCGCTCGTCGAACCGCACGTTGTAGCCCACGATTTCGCCGAGGGGGGCGCCTTGCTCGAGCGCGACACGGGCCGCGAGCGAGATGGCGGCGACTCGGCGTGGCTGCGTCACGGCGATGATGCCGTCTCTTGCCAAACCGGCTTCGAAGAGGAATTGAGGCAGCTCTGAGCGTCATGATCAGTAAGCTTCCCATATACGGTCGACAGATTGGGACGTACGAGTAGTCTTCCCACTCCCAGTCTCTCCCAACAAAACGACCGTATTGTTGTTCTTCACCGCATTCACGAGCGCCTCCTTCCCCGTCCAAATGGGCAGTCTCATCCGATGAATCTTGAGCTCATTGGCCGCTCCATTCAGCCCCATCCGCCCATTCACGCCGTTCACGCCATTCACCACACCAGCCCCATTGGTTTTCCGCCTCTTCTTCACCGATGGCCCATTGACATTAGCGGTCGAGCCCTCCCCGTCGTCCTCGGAGTCTGAGTGCATGTATGCGGCCCTCGGCCGCACCAGCCCATTGGTGCTTGTCGACCCATTTGTGCTATTAACGTGCCCATTAGAACGCGGAGTGGGCGCATGCCGGTTCGCCTGCGGCGTAGGAGGAGCAGGTCGGCTCGGTGTGCGGCTTACAGATGTATGCGGGCCGTTGATGACGCCGTTTGCAGCTGTGTTCCTGTCAGACTTGGCGCTTCGCAGATAGTCAGAGCGCTCACTGATGATTCTCGGCGTGTATGTAGGCCGCGGAGTGGACGGCCCTTGCCGGCCGGGCGTCGGTGGTCGTGACATGCCGCTCGAGAGCAACGACGATGACTACCGTTGGGCCCGTCTGCAGCAGCGGCGCTCAGGGCACAAAACAGGGCCAAAACTGAGTCCGCCTCCTCGCCTCCTTCACGTGATTCTCTGGCCATTCGCCACCTTTTAATCATGTCACACAGCGCCCATTGTGTGAGGTTGTGACTTTTTTGTAACTTCTTTGTTAATTCTATCCGTACACTAGGGGTTACATATGGACACGCAAGGCGGGTGATCGTCCGAATTAGGATGAATCGTCTGTGGGGTATATCAGATGAGGTATCATAGAGGGCACGATATAAGAACCCTGGGCGGGCCAAGCTTGGCCGCGCCGCGAAAAGCCTGACCGACCGCGCGTGACGCCGCGGGGCGGGCAGCTTCAGGCCGAGGCCGAGAAAATGCGCGCAGGTGCTGAGCCGCACCGTTACGCACTGTCGGGATTGCATATGCGCATCGGACGCCGCGGTCTTTGTCGGCGCATGGGTGCCGCGGTGGGACTTGCAGGCGAAGTTGGCGAGGTAGGGGAGGTTGGGGTAGAGGGAGTAGAGGAGGCTGGCGCAGCGAGTGCGGCCAGTTTCCGTGCGAGCTCCTGGTGGTCCGCAGCGCCGAACAGGCCGGCGTGCTTGACGTCGGAGTAGGGGTAGGGGGGCGGACTGTCGCTGGGGAGCTTGTAGAACGACGGGCACCGACTGAGGTAGGGAGGGGGAGGTGTGGTAGTCTGCGAAAATTTGTATGAGCGTCCAATTCCTGAGGGACTATGAGGAAGGCGGCTCACCATTCTGTACCGAGTGCCAGAGCAGGAGTAGTGGCTAGGCAGGGCGTGGGAGGTATGGGATGACCTCGACGGTGCTGGGGGTGCGGTAGTCGTAGTGGGGGAGTACGATCTGCTGCTGGGGAGGATCGTCCGGCGTAGGCCGTTCTTAAGTACCACTCTCTGCGCGCTCCGCCGCCCGCGCCCATCCGCGCGGGCGGCACGCCGATGAGGTGTCTGTTTACCACATTGGGCGAGCGTTGCCGTCCTGCGCGCTGCGGGAGCGCTGGCGGGAAGGGGGCACGCGCCCAGGAACCCGCCCGCGCGTTCCCGCCCAGGACACGTAACCTGCCGCTCGTGAGCGCCGGCGGGCCGAGTCGAGGGTGCGGCGGAGGCCTTCCCCGCAGGGCGTCTACCCTGAGTTTTCAGTACGCCCAGCCCCGCTGAGTACTGGGCCGGAGGCAAATCCGGCCGGCCGGCCGGCCCATATAGCCGTTCCGCTCAGTCATAGCCGAGAGTCATATAGCCGTACCCATTAATGATATTCTGCTATTCTTCTCAGGGCTCAACTTCAATTGGGTGACTGTTCCTCGGGCGCTAAACCTTCTGCCATCGATCGGTCTCTGAAGCTCACTGATATCGTCCTACTTTCGGCAATGAGTCTGCTTCAGCTTGCAAAAGATATCTGGCGACTTCGGGAATGCCTCGGCGACCTTTCCTTGCATCATATGGTAACTTTTGTCGGTCTCGGGAGGTGTCTTCAAAGCCGAATTGCATGGCAAGGCCTCTACACGTTCTTCGACACTGCGCACGCGCCCAATGCACTTCCTGATTTGGTTGTATCCTTCTTCAATACTGCACTTGGAATCAACACTGCTCAAGTGTCTGCGTTATGGGAAGTGCTTCGCCATGTCATCTGGGCTCCGAGAAAGCCATACCATGCTGTCACGGCACCCTTCATTGATGACCTCAGACCTTTCTCTCAGGATGCGCGTCAGCAGGGCTTTGGTATGTACCGTCCCCGTATCCTTGTTCTTCTTCTCATAGCTCATCTTACCTTCAGCAGCCGAAGACTTCTATCCTCCCACTCGTGTGTGCACCAACGCCAGATGTCCCCATCAGCTCATTACCGGCGGTCCTCGACAACTTCAGGCGCCAGAGAGACATCCTGCTGTCCTGTACACACTTGCCCATGGTGCCCTCCATGTATACACGACATCGCTTCGCTGCCTTGCTTGCGGCTCTCGGTACTACCTCAATTACTGTCGACGTGAAGACGCAGCCGGCAAGGCATGGAGGATCTACTACGACGAGCTGCCTACTATTGTGCAGTCTGAGTCGCACTTCCTCTTTGACATGAAGCTCTGCGAGCTTTTCAGGGCTCAAACCATACACTCCCAGTACGTCCATTCGTTTGCTTTCTCAAACCTTTCCCCTCCCCCTCCCCCGGCAGCCCAAGCCGCGGCTCCTCCCCTTCCCACAGCCGCCCGAGCTGCGACTCCTTCCCCTCCCCCAGCAGCCTGAGCTGCACCTCCTTCTCATTCCTCTTACTGATCATCACATCAGTGCATCCTTCACTTCCATCGCTCGCATTTACAATACTGCGCTTGCATCGTCATCATCGCGTAGCACCAGCAACGTCCCTGTTTCCCCACTTCGCATGGAGCACATCGTCGACCTCTTCAACTTGGTCTCTCTATTAAAGCATCATGACGAACAACGATCTCGATTGCATCTCCCTGAAGTCGCACGTACACAAGTCGAACGATTGGCACCTGCCATGGAGGAGCGTAACCATTTCATCTATCGCAACAACCAAGAGCAATGGGCACACGCCTGCGATACATGTCGCAAGTTCTTTGTTCGAGATGGTCACGATTGTAAGCTCAATTTCTTGACCCATACTTGACCTCATAGACATTTGCAGACATGTTGTCTGCTGCTGTCACCGACGGGGTGTCGGTACGACGGTTTTGCTGTGCCGTGCATAACTGTGCTAAACCACTGGCAACATACCGCTCCAGATTCTGCCCCGAGCATACTGCGATGGAGTCCGTCTGTGTCGTCAAAGATTGTTCTCGTTCTGTGCGATCTGGGAAACAAACATGCGATATACCCCAACACGCCGAGCTTGAGGAGAAGTACCACGCATCCGGACAGTCTTTTGCACTGCTTCGAAGGCGACTTCTGCAGACGCAGAACTACCATCGCGGCCACCTTTCCGAGGAGCAACCTGCTACACCGCCGGCTAACCTTCAACCTACGGGAAGCCCGCGTGTCGCAGGTGAAACAGTCACAGAAGCCCACGAAGAGGATCCAGAACAAGAACAAGAAGAAGATCAAGAAGAAGATCAAGAAGAAGAACAGCCATTTCAGGAGCACCTCGAGCCTATGCCAGACCTCCCCCAAAGTCGACCAAAGGCACGATTTGGAAGGAAGCGTACTCACAATGAGCAGCTCGTTGTACGACCTTGCGGCATCATCTTGGCGCGAGGTACCTTCTACGGCGCGGAATCCTTAAGCGGAGTAGCCGTAAGTCATGACCGTGTCCGGCTCTCTCAATTGCAAGCTCACTCTTCCACAGGACTTCCTTGTACGAGTGTTTCCGTGGCGGAAGTCGTTACCGGACGTCCTGTTCTACGACAACAACTGCCAACTGCATCGTTACATGGCCGATCGACCAACGCTCAAGCGACACTTTGAAGGCACCGCACTTGTTGTGGATGTCTTCCATTTCAAGTGCAAGCATTCAGAGACCGACATTTACTGCACTACACATTGCAACCCCATGGCGTATCCTCAACTCTTCGATGCTGTCACTCAGACATGGACGTTCAATTCATCGGCATGCGAACAAACAAACGCTTGGTTGAACAAGTACCGTGGCATTGTTCGTGCCATGTTGCCTGTGCAGTACGAATTCTTCCTTGATGAAGTAATCAAAGCACGCAATCGCTTCTTGGTCAGTGAACTCCAAAGCAACAATCAGAGACCCCATACTATACCGGCGAGCGCGCTAGTAGACTGATAGTCGATAGGTTGATCTTTTTTATGTTGTTCGATAGGGTTTGTAATGAATGACATTCCATGAGCTGCGGCTCCTCCCCCTCCCCCAGCCGCCCTAGCCACTGCTCCTCCCCCTCTCCCGGCAGCTGGGCCACAGCCCCTCCCCCTCCCCCGGCCGCCCGTCGTTTCGAGGTTTCGAATAGCCAGCACTGGCTACCGTGGAGCCCCAAGGTTCCCAAATATGCTCAGCATATCTGACCTCCCTACGCTGAGCGTCTCTGGCGATCTCAGCACAGGCAAGCGAGCATACCTGGCAGCCCATCGTGGAGCATATCCGGTGACCCATCGTGGAGCATATCCGGTGACCCGCCGTGGAGCATATCCGGTAACCCGCGGTGGAGCATATTTGGAGACCAGATGTAGAGCATAACTGGCAACCATCAGTCCAGCATATCTGGCGACCGTAAGCTCAGCATATTTGGGTAAACAAGTTGAGCATATTTGGCGCTCCCATGGGCAGGATGTTCTGCCCGCCTTGAGCTATGACCAATTCTCTTTCGAGGAAAAAGCAAGCTCAGCATATTCGAGAACCACAGGTCGACCATGTTTCGCGCTCCTAGAGCCAGGATGTTCGCCTTGCCTTGAGCTATGTAGACCGCACTTTCACCGCACTTTCACTGCACTTTGAGGTCCCTCTCCTCCTTGCCCAACAGCCTAAGCTGTATCTCGGCCCCCTCCCCCAGCAGCTCGAGCATCGGCTCCTCCTCCCCCAGCAGCTCAAGCATCGGCTCCTCCTCCCCCAGCAGCTC
>KV424055.1:51972-86060 GCA_001632435.1 Calocera cornea HHB12733
GCTGGGGGAGGGGGACGAGGCGCAGCTCGGGCAGCTGGGGGAGGGGGACGAGGCGCAGCTCGGGCTGCTGGGGGAGGGGGACGAGGCGTGGCTCGGGCAGCTGGGGGAGGGGGACGAGCCACAGCTCGGGCTGCTGGGGGAGGGGGACGAGCCGTCGCACGGGCTGCTGGGGAGAATGCCGGTTAAGAGACAAGAGCTGCATTGATCTCGTCCTATATTACAGAGTTGTGTAATACGAGGTACGAGGCTCAGGTATGAGTGCGGGCCCGGGTCGATCTCCCCAAGCTCGAACGACTAGCCGGACGCTTCTTGCTCTCAAGCAGTTTACTCACCCGGCTCAGCCCTCCCGCATCTATCAGGTCAGTCCAGTGCATAGGAGGCTTGGGTTCGCCAGGGGGATTACCGGGGAGATCCGTGCCGCCGGCGAACCACTTTTCACGGAGAAGGTCGTCGATGATCGTGATGGAATACTTGTTCGCGTCGGGGGATTTCTGCTTGGCTTTGGGATCGTATACTCTGTTGCCTTTCGGATCATATCGCTTGACGGATACTGGTAGCAATCAGCTAGGCGTTCAAGAGGTTGAAGGAACGTGTACCGTTGCAATGGGTCAGGGTGCAGAATGAGCAGAGGCCTGGGGCGGCCTTACCAGGACGTTTCTTGCATGTACCGCAGTAGGCGGTTACGAAACGTCGACAAGCACGTTGAGGACCCACTCGCTTGCTCGAGTCGAGTACCATGCAGCTATAGCACATCCATGGACCGTAGGCCAGCTGCCAGCACCTGTCAGTGACTGTCATTCTCAGAGCGATACAGAAGTACTCACTACAATGTCTTCTGGAAGTGTCGCATCGCCAATGACTGAGGCACCGTCCTTCTTCACCTGATCTAATGTCGGGAAATGGGCAACATCGTAGCGAGGGAACGACCAGATAGGGAAGGCGAGCTTGTCTTCATCTGGATGGGCGGCAAGGCGGCTGCGTCGGCGGCGAAGTGGCCCATCTCGCTCGCTAGTCGGCCTGCTGGAATCTGTTTCCATCTCATCGTCTTCGGGTAACCCTTGATCTTCTTCGTATCCTTGCTCTTGTTCTTCGTCTTCTTCAGCAGGTAGCGCTGGATGCTTGGTGACACGCGGGGCATTTCGACTGAGAGCGGTGTGTTGCCCATAGCGATAGTGGAACTCCCCTTCCTCCATGGTCTTAACGCCCTTGCTCAGCAGCATCTCCCGGGTTAATGGCGGCGCCCGTTGGCCTACGTATCTTCCTTCCCCATCGCGCATCTGTGTTTGTTCCAGCAAGACGCGCGGCAAGGACGAGATCACTTGCGATGCTACATGGATCTTGAGATCCTCCGTAATAGCAAGCCAGGCGAGAGCATGGTTGGTCGTCGATATCACGGGACGCGCAAACTCCACAGTGTAAGGAGAGTTGTGCTTCGTATGGGAAGGCACTGAATCAGACTAGACAACGCAGCTTAGTTGAAATCATAACTGGATGCATCACACGACGACGTACGAGTACCAACTGATAGGATTCGAACCAGCTTGTCAGGCGCCGCATGTCTGCATTGCCAAGCGCGGGTTTCGCGGTGTCGACAGCTTCAATGGTGCGAATGAATATCGAAGAGTAAAGATCGTAGTTCCATAGTAGTTTAGCGTCCGTAGCAGCGTCTTTCATGATATCCGCCTCGATGGCCTTCCAATTGAAGATCTCCCCTACGAGATCTCGTCTGGGAAGCGGGTCCGGGAACTGCACGATAATGTGCCAAGCGAGCAAGAAACGGGCTTCGTCGATAACCGGACCGCGCATCTCTTCAACGAACTCAATATCCCCGCCGTCAAACATCTCGAAATATCTTTGCTAGACTCATCGTCAGCGCATTGTTGGTACAACAGTGTAATGGTGCTCACCAGCCATGCACCCCGCGCTCTTATGTTCGACTCTGTTGTCTTTCGTTCTTCTGGGCTGCTCCACCCGCCAAACCAGGGAGTTTCCCAGACTCTGTTGCGTGCAAGCTCGTCTATGAGCTCTTGTGGAGTATTGCAAGCGCTAATGACTTGATTCGCGGGCAGTTCAGCATGCCTCTTCATGGCCGCAATCTCGTCACGCATGGAATCGTTTACAGCATCGATCGGCAAGCGTTTGTAGCCTTTGCGGGGCCGAGGTGTCACTCGACCGAGCCTTTGGGACGTGTGGTGGACGTGCTTGAGGAGGAATTCTTCCAGATGAACGAGATATAGATTGATGCCTGACAGATCTGTGGCAACCCAACCGTCCATGGTGTGCTAAAGATACGTGAGTGCTACACTCACACAACGCTTAACCGCACACGCACCATAAAACCTTCGGTCTCCTGGAGCCACGCACCCATTTGTTCATCGGAAGCCCGTTTCGGATCAGGAGCCTTGACCAAGAGTCTGGTCATTCGCCTCGTCCACTTGGAAACATCTTCTTCAGCCGGGTTGGAGACTGACGACGCTTTGCTGTGGGGTGCGCCCGAAGGAGATCGCGCCCAAGCAGGCGAGGGCGGTTCTTGAATCAAAGCTCCACTAGGTGGGCTGAGAAGTCGGCTGATCGGCGTGCCAAAGTCTTCCTCCTCAGGATCTTCGGGCTTGAGCCTGAATTCCCACGGGTTGGGAGAAGCAGGGTGGACATGAGCCTGTCCGCCTGGTGGTATAACGCCACGAGTAGGAGACGACGCCAACTCTGCAGGTTGCGGGATGGGAAGAGCAGTCTGCGACATAGGAGAGCGCGCATGTTGGGCAGCCAGGTGACGGCGTGCACCAGGCAGGGAAGAAGGGGATTGGTACGGTCCTACAGGATGGGCGTACGCCGATGGGGAGCTGTACGCGCCTACAGCTTGGGCATAAGTAGATGGGGAACTGTACGCCGATGCCGGATGAGAATACGGCCCCTGCAGGCCGGCTGCTGGGCCAGGGCTAGGCGGCGGATATTGGGCTGCTGGGGGAGGAGGAGGAGCTGGATTGCGAGCTGCCGGGTGACGGTAACGCTCAGGAGGTTGGCCTGCCGCGGAAGAACGAGCCGGGGGAGGGAACTGGCCCTGGGGCTGAGGAGGCGGGGGAGGTCGAGCAGGAGGAGGATTGCGAGCAGCCGGGGGAGGGTACTGGCCCTGAGGTTGGGCTGCTGGGGGAGGAGGAGGAGCAGGATTGCGAGCAGCCGGGTGACGGTAACGCTCAGGAGGTTGGCCTGCCGCGGAAGAACAAGCCGGGGCAGGGTACTGACCCTGAGGCTGAGGAGGCGGGGGAGGCCGAGCAGGAGGAGGATTGCGAGTAGCCGGGGGAGGGTACTCGCCCTGAGGTTGGGCTGCTGGTCCGGCCCCTCTGAAGAACTCTGCAACACGACCGGTGAGGCTGCGTGTCCTTCTTTCGTCCACTTGATTGGGATTGGGTAGGTCGGGAAGATTCGGAGGGAAGAATCCACGCTGGCGTTGATAGTTTGGAGCGGGCGGCGGGGCGGGCACGGTCATGAGGGGTGGAAGTGGTCGATAGTTGCCAATGTTGGGTGGAGGCTGAGGGGGTGGGGGACCAGTTCGAGCACGTTGCCCTGAGACCGCGCCTCGGCGAAGGATCTCCGCATCTGTGAGCTCTGCCTGAGGGCGACGATATCTTGGGACAGTGAACCTCCCAACGTCGACGGTATCGTCAGAGGACGGATCTCCACTGCGTCGGCTCATCTTGGTAGCAGAGCGTGGCTGATAGAAAGCGAGATGATCGCCGGGGAAGGGAAAGCGATGCCCGTATTTAATGTCTGGCGTGGTACGTGCAAGAGTCACAGCCAAAGACACGCTGTGAACACGAGGTTTGGACTGCGCCTCGTGGCGGAACCTTTCTTTCGGGCCGAGAGGGAGAGTTCGACGTGATGGTCACCAAATATGCTGAGAGCTTCCGCGCGATCACCAAATATATTTTCGGCCCGTCCACAAGGATGTGCACACCACAAGTCATTGTGGAGGGAAGGCAATCCACTCTGCACGGGTCCCAAATATGTTCTACGGCCTGTCCCGATGTGCTCTCCGGCCTGTCCCAAGATATGCTCTCCGGCCGGGCCACCAAATATGCTCTCCGGCCGGGCCACCAAATATGCTCTCCGGCCGGGCCACCAAATATGCTCTCCGGCCGGTCACCAGATATGCTCTCCGGCCGGTCACCAAATATGCTCTCCGGCCGGTCACCAAATATGCTCTCCGGCCGGTCACCGAGTATGCTCTCCGGCTGGTCGCCAAATATGCTCTCCGGCCGGTCACCGAGTATGCTCTCCGGCTGGTCGCCAGATATGCTTTGCGCCCCTGCAGCCGTTGTTTCAGCCAGCATAATTGGTAGCCAATCCGGAGCCGGGCAGGGCCATCTGAAACAGAGCTTTCAACTATGTTGGAACAACAATGAACGTCAAACTATCCAAATATGCTGTGAGCGAGAGCCGTTGTACGATACGGGCTGCTGGGGGAGGGGCGGGAGCCGTTGCACGAGCTGCTGGGGGAGGGGCGAGAGCCGTTGCACGGGCTGCTGGGGGAGGGGCGAGAGCCGTTGCACGGGCTGCTGGGGGAGGGGCGGGGACCGTTGCACGGGCTGCTGGGGGAGGGGCGGGGACCGTTGCACGGGCTGTCGGCGGAGCTTTCGGGCTCAAAGGGCTGTAGGCGTAAGATGATTGATTGCATGTAAGCTATTAACAGTAGAGATGTAGCTAGTTAGACCATTTGGAAAGGAGGAAATAGAGACTATGTCAAGAGTTAGCAGTGAGTAGAATGAGGAACAAATAAGCTTACCAAAAGGGGAACAACATCAGAGGGATTTTGGCTTCTCCAAGTCATACGGCAGAGACGCGAGGTAGAGCATCCAAAGTTGCTTGGAGAGCCACTCTTGCATATGGACGAAGCCTTGAAGGACGCGATAGGGGAGCGAGTGCAGTACCCAGACGAGGAGGAGCACGGAGGAGACGAGGAACCGCAGGCAGAGGTAAGGCGTTTGCACGTGAGTGAGATCGAGCATGGCGCAAGAGTGGGCGGGTGTGGGCGCAACGGATTTGTGAGTGCGGGCTTAGAGAGATGCAGTCCGGGCGGGCTTCACTCTGCAGTGCGTGGCGAAAATCACGTCGGCCCAGTGTGTGTGTCGTGTCAAGCAAGGCGTTCGCTCTCCCGTTTGCGAGCCGTCCATTCCTTCAACGTCCATGGTCGACGGTTGCTTGGAGAGGTCTCTTGGGCTGCCGGGGGAGGGGTGAGAGCCGTTGCTTGGGCTGCCGCGGGAGGGGGGGGAGCCGCTGCTTGGGCTGCCGGGGGAGGGGAGGAACGGATCAGAGTACGGTCGTACTCATAGGGCGGTTCACAAGTGGGGCGTCCCTCTGCACGGTCGAGTAGGTAAGAGCGGTAGGGCTCTGGATAGTTGGCCCTGGTCCCTCGAAGTCTGTCGTCAAACGTTGGGGCATTGAGGGCTGGTTGCAAGGGCCGCCCAAAAGCCACAGATGCTACTTGGTGGTACGAGGTAGTGGGCACAGGGAGAATGAAATGATTGGCCGGATTGTCGAACCACCGAAGGGTTGGATCGTGGGAGCTGAAAGCAGCTCCAGGTACAAATGAACTAGTCGCTTCAATAGCAGACTTCCTTGTGACTCGGCGTTGTGGATCAGGTGAGACGTTTTCACCAAAGAGCGGGTTGTCTTCGTCGTCTTCAGCACCCTCTTGTTCTTGTGCTTCTTCTTGTGCTCGGCTGGAGCCCGCAGAGGTCTTCTGTCGTTTGTTTGAAGGCAAGCACCCCTCCCCCGTAGTCATAGGCTGACCATTGATGTATCTGGCAGTGACCACTCTCCTCCGCTTCGTGGGTCGAACAGCTGCCTTCAGCTTGTGCAGCATAAGGCACTGGCGCTCTCGGTACTGTTCAGGGTCGAATTTGCATTGCCGACCGTACTGCGTCTTGAGGTTGTGGCGGGTAACCTTCACCCAATCGTCCGTGTGGCAGATGTCGTATCGCTTCCCCTGTGAATCGGTCTTCGATTCAAGAATAGGGACACCGTCTCGGCGAAGATTGTCTCGCAACTGGAAGTCGAACAAAGTCTCGTGCCGAACGCCCACAAAGTTGTAGACCCACGGCGGGTTGGTAGGCCCAAGCGGGTATTGGCGCAGGTGGAGGGAGTCGAAGTAGTTCAGTATACCGAGCATATCGCGAGTTTTCGCCTGGGCAATCAGCCATGCCTTGGTGCAGAGGTTATACAGCATCGGACGTGCGAAGTCCCCGAAGTCAAAACGAGCGGCCCAATGTTCATTCAGCGGCGAATACAACTTGCGAATCCGGTGATCCGGAATTGTCGTTAGGCGCTGTTGTGCGAGCCGGTAGAAGAGGTCGTGCGCCCGGCGCAGACAGTCGACCCACAACGGATGCATGATACCGTAGTCGCCAGGACGTTGGCGATCTTGGGAGAACGCCTGTTTGATGGGTACTACCCACCAAACCTTGGCATTGAGAGGGTGAGCCGGGGGGCCCTCGCAGTATGGTCGATGAGGCTGCCTGATCTCGTAGTCTTGGGCGAAAACAGTCCAGTCTGCATGTGACCGCGCCCAAAGACATTCTTCATACTCCGCCTGGACGAAAGGTATATCATAGAGTATGTCGAGCTTGCCTTCTATAGCTTGCCAGACCAAGTGGTGGAAGAAGGCATCACCTGCCAATTCGCCACTGGCATCGCGTTTGGGTACTGGATATGTCTTGAGCGCGTAGCAGTCAACGGAGAACAGGGAAGCGGATGTTCCATCCTCTCGCGCCGTGAGGAGAGTGGGCATTACGGCAAACCGCGGCACGTCTCTCTCCTTCACGAGCTCGCCAATAGTTTTGGCCGATAGCAATCGTTTGGATGCATCTACAGCTCCATGTCAGTGCACACTCTAACCCAAGTATTACTGAGAACTAACCTGTAGAGTGAGCACCTGATACAGTTGTCGGCGCGACAAGCGTAGCATCGTCCGATCGTAGGAGATGTAGCTTCGGACAATATCGTAGTCCGGTTAGCGGGGTTGCGAACGGCATGCTGGGGGAGGGCGAGCCGTAGGACGGGCTGCTGGGGGAGGGCGAGCCGTAGGACGGGCTGCTGGGGGAGGGCGAGCCGTAGGACGGGCTGCTGGGGGAGGGCGAGCCGTGGGGCGGGCTGCTGGGGGAGGGCGATGCAGCTGATCTGAGGTCAGAAGGGTCATACGTCTGGCCAGTAATGTGCTCACCGGACTGCTGAGTGGAGACCTCAATACGGCACCACGTCGTCCGCACAGGCGAAGACTGAGGGCCACGAGCAGAAGACGCGGTGCCCTGTAAGGCACCGTTCTTGACGCCTTCGTGGTGACTGGAGCGGCAGCCTCTTCTCCTGACCACAACGGCAGTCTCTTCTCCTGGCTACAACGGCAGCCCCTTCTCCAGTCCAACACGACAGACAGACCCAGACAGAGAGATAAGAGATACAACGATCAGTGCGTAACGCTGCGCCTCTGCGACTTTTGCTTGAACGACCAGACTTGGGAGCGCCACGCTAAGTGGGCTTCTCCAAGTGGGCCAGTACGAGAACTCAGAGAGGATAACGTTTGTCGAGGGACGGGCGTCGTGACTGCCCGGTGCTGCCAGTGGAAGAGACGATGAGGAGCCCCTTGAGGCCAGCGAGCGTATGGCATGAGGCCCTGAACGGAAGTAGATTGCACCCGAACGTGACAGTCACGTGATCAAATGTGCTTAGTCATCAGGGATTTCGGAGGCGCCCACCCTAAACCCATACGGAGGCAAACGGATGCAAACGGATGCAAACGGATGCAAACGGAGGCAAATAAAGGCTCCGCCGGCTATTTGGGCCGGGCGGCCGAGGGCCGGGCGGCCGGCGGCCTGGTACTCAGCGGAGCTGGGTATTCTCTGAGTTTTGCCGGGTGGAAGCGGGGCCGGCCGGCCGCGTTACCCGTGGGCTCCCTCAACCCGCGCGCTCTTACGTAGGCTCGCCGCCCTGACTCGGACTGTGATGACGATGGTGAAGGTGTACATCTGCGACACGTCATTATGGGTCAATGCAAACAAGTATGCTAACTCGGTGCCTGTCTGCTGGCAGCAGTCACCGAATGTCACCAGTCGGCACCAACTGATCGCTGACTGTTATCCCGTCTTTATCTTGCAGGTGCAGGATCCACCCACTACCCACCATCCACCCACCCACCGCTCTCCGCTCTCCGCTCAGCAGTCCATTTCCAACGTTGACCCGTCCCCCACTTTCCAGGGGAACGGCGCCCGCGGCACCGGGCGTCAGCTAACCGCCAGCATCTCGCACCACTACCCGAACAGGGCAACCCATCCAAGCGCACACAGCCGGAGCCGAACGGGACAGGGTCGCGCGGGGAAGTGCTGTTAACGTTTGCCAGCTGAGCCTGCACCAACAAGCGTTTGCGCACACTTCGACCGGATAGAGGTGCCTGGCTGGTCAGCTGGCACGACCGCTCTGAGCAGCATTGCACCGAAGGACCCATCCAACGGGTCGCGGTGGAAGGAGGCAATGGTGGGCGCCGAGAGCGGGCGCGGAAGGCGGATGGGCTGAACTGCTCCCGCATGCAGACAGGACTTCCCGATAAGGAAGTGCGCGCGAAGCACACATGTGGCTCTGCCGCTCAGCCTTTCTGTCCCGATAAGGCAGGACAGCCCATTCATTCCGCCAACGGGATGGAGGCTCTCAACGAATGGGAACCGACCGTTTCGTTACCACTTGGCTGGCCTGCGGAGCGACTATCTTGTCAGGAACCTTGTTTAGATGAGAGCAACGTGGGAATTCATTAAGATGATTATATGTAATACATCATAAACCCAATCAGGCTTGAGCGAGAGCCAAAAGGAAAAAAAAAACCTCGATCCGGGAGCCGACTCCCGTGAACGCCCACGAATCCGGCGCCGAGGCGCCTTCATCGGGATCTTCTAAATCCAGCGAACAGGAATCGCAGGACGAGCGCGAGGGCGAGTATGCCGACGAGCCCGCGCTCCTTGGTCATGCGGCGCGGCTTGTGTCTAGTCGGCGTTGCCGGGGAAGCTCTGGGGCGGGACATCGTCCTCCTCGCCTTCGGAGCCGGGGAACTCCTGCTTGTATTGCTTTGGCTGGCGGTAGGGGCCAGAGGTGGCCCACTGCTTGAGCTTCTGGAAGAGGGTGCGGGCGGACGATGGGTGCAGCTGGTGCGGAGCTGCCGAGGCGGGTGCGGCTTGGCCCGAGGAGGCGGGCGAGAGCTGGGCGGGGGACGCGGATGTGGACTGGAGGGCAGGTGAGCGGTACGATCACTGGATGCGGAGAGCACGCTGCTTACCATTATAAATGTAGTTCGGGGGAGTGCTCCGAGTCAGAGACTGATGGTTGCTTAGTGAGCAGGTGGGGAGCGACGACGAGTGATGGCGCTTACCTCTCACCGCCTCTCAAGGTCTTATATACGACCTGCACCGTGCGTCACGTTCCTGCCCCTCTCCGTCGCGTTCGCGCCATCTTTTCAGTGGCGCTCTCCGCTCTGCTCCGACCTGGTCAAAACACCAGGTACTGTGGGCGCCTAGGAGCGTACGCGCCCGACATCCGACGTAGTCTTCGCAAGACGTAAATGAAGCTGAGAGCAAGTCCGCGGACGAGGGACAGAAGTCATATGTGGAGTGTCCAGTCAGAGAGCGCGCTGGAAGCGAGCGCCCGGAGGAGGCCGGGCAAAGGCGGCTGGTTGGCGGAATAACGTGGTGCAGCAGCTTAGTCAGCAGGTGGTTGACACCGAATTGCACCCGAGGGCGGAGGGGCTGGCTCCGGCTTGCCCCGTCGTCCCGGGTTTGCCTGTCCGCGGACGGCCCAGGTCTCCCACTCTCAACAACACCTCGATGCTCTATTTCTCTGATTGAAGGTAGTGGAGGGGATGGCCCATGCAGCTGGTCATAAATGCTGAAGAACCCATTGACATCATTGTGCCCTTGCCAAGGCACTCTCCACACATGGGCTGTGCGGATAGACGAACCCGTCGACAGCGGCACCATTCATACAATATCCATGTATGACGGGGAGATACCCTGACTGCTACCCTGACAATACAGCAGGTAGGGCCCGTGTGACCGATGACGTCGCTTCCAGTCCTGATCGCCCTTAGCTCGGCGAAAGTTGGAATTCAGTATGGACATCACGGGCCGTTTTTCTATTGTCAAGATCGGAAAAGGTCGTGCGGACAGTACGCGGGCCTGGGCCGGGCTGTACCGGCCTCTTCTCCCCTATCTGTTCGAGCCGCGGCCATGGCTTTTCTCCCCGCAAGGACCACTGCGACATGTTGCCCGCGGGATGAAGTGCGCAGACATAAAACCCGTTGCAGTTCCAGGACATCGACGCGCAGACGAGGTCGTGGCCCTCCCTGAGAAGCTGTTCTCCGAACACGCACGTTCCCCAGTGCCAAACCGCTGCAACCACACCCTTCTCTGCAAAACAACGCATCAGCAGCATGGTATGTTCTTTGTTGCGCACAGCTTCCGACAATGGCTAACGGCTACCGGCAGTCTTCCACACCACCCCCGCCCTATCTCAGCCCGTACCTCTGCCCATACCGGAGCGCGGAATCGTCGTCCTACTTCCCCGACGTCGCCCCGCCACCCTATCAGGAAGTTGCGCCCGCACTTGCGCCCGCAGACCGTCGTCGGCTGCTGCTGAAGCTTCGGCGCTTAGCCGCTTCTCCGCGCCCTGTCGTGCCGCAAAAGCTGGTCGTCCGAAATGCTGACTAGAGTCCCCCGGCCCTAGCCCTTTTAGAGTGGGGAAGGAGGATGGAGAACGCCACTTATTCCTTCTTGCCAATGTACCGTATTGCATATCACTGTATCCCTAGTTTTGACGTACCATCACGTGACCACGCCATTCCTACTGTATTTGTACACCCAATAGACGAGAATTGCCCCTTGGTTACCCGAGCGCCTAAAATCGAGTGGAGGGTCCCGGAGTGTATCGCGGCCGGCGCCGATCCGAAGCGTCGGCACAGTTGGAGCGGTGCGTTGGTACGGAAGCCTTCCGTGGACAGCTCGCTATGCTGTCCGCAAACGTCTTCTGGTACCGGGCTGCGCTAGACAGCTGTATCGCCACTCCGTCGGTCTTAAGATAAGGTCTTCGTACCTTTTTTAAATACTTTTGCGGAGTTCAGACTTGTTGCCTCCGCCGGCAGTCCCCCTTTGCCGGCTTTCAGTCTTAGCCGGCGTCTTTTGCGCACCGGGTGTTCCTTGCACCACAGGGACAAAGCAAGTGAAAGAATGGTATGTAATCTTGCTGGCCGTCTTGGCCAGCAATATAATTAATCCAGCAATGAACAATGATCAGTACCTATTCTTTACAATGTATCGCTGGGCCCCGTAGTGAACCGCAAACCGCCCCCCTGTGCTCCTAGGACGCCATAAAGCGGGCGATCATGAGAGCTGTAGATATAGTTAGTCAGTTGTAGCTAGAATCAATGAGAGAAAGCTTACCCAATGCGATCAGCGTCGTGACGATCTTGTCGCCGTTCTCCCAGAGACACTTCACCACGATCGTCGCCGCCCTGCGCACCATCTTTGCCGCTTCCTTTGGGTGAGTGGCCAACCACCCCTTCACCTTGCCAACACGATAGGACGCCATGCCCTTGGCATCACGCACGCGCTGCTTGAGCGTGCGCGGGTGGATGTCCTTGTAGGCCTGCGCGCCCTGCTTGCGGCCCGTCTGGTACTCCGCCTCCAGGGCGCGGTCGCTCTTGCGCCGCAGGCCGGCCTCCACGCGGGCGTTGTGCAGCTCCTGCCGGGCTTCTTCTTCGAACCAGCCCACCGTCTGGCCCAGATGGCGCCAGCGAACACCCTCGCCGGCCATCTCGGTTGACCTTGCGGTAACGGGGTCGAGCTTGACGACCTTCTCTTCCATGCACCGCGCGATGATAGGGTGCACAGCGCTGGTGCTGTCCGCCGGCGTATCCTGCTGCCTGTCCTCGGGGGCCTGCGCATCCTCGAGCCGGTGAGCCTGCGCGTCCTTTGTCTCCGGCGCTTGCTGTCCCTGCCGTTGCGCCGCCGGTGCATGATCCTGCTGCTGGGGCAGATCCGTCTCGTCGTCGTCGTCATCGTCAATCTCGTCAGGATCTCCGGCAGCGTGCCTAGGGTTATTCGGTGCGATCTGGAGGCGGGTCAGCAAGAAAACGCGCAGGCTGGTCTCCGACGACCAGCAAGATTACATACCACCTGCCCAAAGGCAGATGTATGCGCTCTGAAGGCTGCAGGTACTCACCTTGACAGCCCCATCCACCACTACCAGCAGCTCCTCAAACTCCACCGCCGTCAGTGGAGCCGTCGCCGACCCCTTCTTGGCGAGCATCTCGGCGAAGATGCGCTTCAGGAGCACCTGCTCCTCCCGCGAGACGACGATCTTGCCCTCCACGATCTCGGTGTTCTTGAGCTTGCCTTTGAGGGCGGACGGATCGGCGAGGATGGGGAGCTTGGGCTTGCTGCCGGCGGAGTCGTTCAGCGCGGGCGCTGGCTTCTTCCAGACGCCGGTCAGCTTATCGGCAGCGTCCACGCAATCGGCCAGCGAGCCGTCCGAGTCCGGAGAGGAGGGCGACTGGGAGTTGGCGCCGGCGAGAGACGAGAGGACGGATTCCATCGTCGACAGTAGGTAAGCGTTAAGTCGAGATGATGGTAAGGACAGAAGGGGGAAGAGGAATGGTCCGCCTGCATACACAGGTGCGTACAGGGGCTACTGCATTAGGGTCCGCCGGGATTAGGAGAAGAAGCCGGCGCCAGCGGTGCAGCCTCGAGGCTGCAACGAAGCTTTGTGGCCAACGGATTTCCAGGGGCCGGTGTGATGCGATGGTGTGCGCACATCGCATCGCAAGATTACGTTGTATGTAATCTTGCTGGTCGTCACCTCGAGGCCAGGGTATCTATGCCAGCCGGATTGTTGCTTTCAGCGCTGGAAGGGGCCGTATGTCGCCTAGATACCATTGTAAATCATAGCAGATCGTAGAGACAAAAGGAAATCGAATCGGGAATGTCCACGAATGTAAACAATGACGACCCTGAAAATCGGTCTGAGCAAAATCACGAGCCGGCGGCGGATCCAAAGTCGAGCAAAGGGGCGAGCTCATCGCCTCAAGACCCCTGCTCATCGTCTCCGACTCTCTAGCAACAACGACCACGACCTACTGACTCAACCTGCTGCTGATATCTCAAAAGCTTTCAGAATCTGCGATCAAGTAAGCTGAACTATATCTCAGTGCTCTGGCTCCATGCTGATTACTTGCAGGTTCAACTCAAACCTGCCGGCGATGGATGAGTGTACGCGCGAGGTTCCAGGAGATGTATCGCCACTGTTGCGTTGGGAGCAGGGCGATCCTATCGTCCAAGGTACACTTGTCCTTGAGAGTCGCTGTATGTGCGTGACTGACATTCTCCGCAGACGGCGGCCCGCCAGTCAAGTCCGAAGGAGTGGATAGCCCGGAGCAGCCTGTTGGCGCAGTTGCTCGGGGCAAAGTCCACAGCGCACTTCAAGAGCAAGAGGACGATCAGCAAGATTACATACCAACAAACTTCCTTCGCCTGCGGGAGGGCCTGGCAACCGACACCGTTGCCTCAGAGAACGCCTGTTCAGCGATCTCTGACGTTCAGCAAGATTACATACCAACAAGAGTCGATTGCCTTCGGATCGATGCAACTGCTCTATGCCGGCGGGAGAGCGCGCCCTCTGTCGTCAACACAGCGGCCAATGTGGCACAGCCGGCTCTGGTCTCGGGTTCAGCTTCCCCCCCGGCTGTCGTCTCTAGGCAGTGCGACGACAGCGCTGATCTAGGCACCGAGTTCAGCGCGAGCGTCGAGGTCCAGGGAGAAGCACAAGCTGTGAAAGCGACGACCCCTCCCCTTAGCAACAGCGTCGATTCCGTCGTAGATGTTCTGCTACAGCACGAGAGCGACATGATCGATGAGGCACCGCCCAGCTATGAGTGGTCCGTCCTCCTGGCACCCGTCTACAAGGCTAGGATGAAGAAGAAGAAGCCGGCCGACACTCTCCCCACCCCTCCTCATTCGCCGGCTGGATCTCCTGGCCCTTTGGCCATCGATCTCCACGAGATCACGGCCTGGAACAAGGCTCGCGCCCAGCAGATCGTCGCCCGCGAGCTGGCTCGTCCGAACACCAAACTTAATCCAAACTCCAATCCCCATCCGAACTCCAATTCGCACAGTACACCTCTTCCCTTGCCGGCTGGCTCTCCTGGGCTCTTGGCCATCGATCCCCACGGGATCACGGCCTGGAACAAGGCTCGCGCCCAGCAGATCGTTGCCCGCGAGCTGGCTCGTTCAGACATCAATCACCAACCTAACACCGTGTTGTCCCAAACACGCTCATTCAAGAAGCACCACTCCTTCTTCAGCACCGCTGTGCGCCTCGTCACTGGCAGGGCGTAAGCCCATCGTTCCATGCCCATGTCTGCTTCTACTATGCTTTCCCTCCCCTTTCCCACCCTTTCCTCCACTGCTCCGCTCTATCCCGCGCTCCCCTGAGGGGGAAGCTCACACTTTCTTTGTTCATTAGAAAATCATTGTATTTAGGCATGTAGCACCAGGGACCAACTCAATGTCACTCGTTTGTATCGATTATCACGGCAGCCAGCGTGCATAAACGCTAGCCTGCGGGCGGTCGAACTCGAGCAAGCCGGCGATACCAGGGAACGACAGTGGATTAGATGCGTGAATCTACGGTACTGTAAAGACGGCAGACAAGAACCAAACGAATGGACGCTGGATCCCCAGCAAAAGGTTCAAGAAACAAGCTAACGAATGGACGCTGGATCGCCGGCAAAGGCTACCGAAACAGCTAAATGAATGGACACCGAATCCTTGGCGAATGGTGGAGACCATCTCCTCTGGCTCATTTCGCAACGCAACCGCCCTGCGCAGCGGCCAGCGCTTTGTGCCTCAAACGGGTGCTTCGGCGTATTGATGTCTCCAAACCTGCTTGGTTTCCACCGGCACATGG
Organism: Calocera cornea HHB12733; assembly: GCA_001632435.1. Taxonomy (NCBI): domain Eukaryota; kingdom Fungi; phylum Basidiomycota; class Dacrymycetes; order Dacrymycetales; family Dacrymycetaceae; genus Calocera; species Calocera cornea. Next base: position 66,961 of record KV424055.1, read on the forward strand.
GGTGTTTTTCGCTTGCCGAGAGCGACGCAAAGCTGGAGCCGGCTCCGCAACACCGACCGACCGATCCTTCCCCGTAGGTGGCTTGTCACCACCGGCTTCTACATTCATTGGCCCACTTTGTACCCCAACCTCCGCCAGTGCGTTCGCCTTTGCTGTAGCCGGAGATGGGAGAGGTGTTGAATCCCTGTTCAAAGAAAAGGGATCCATCGGGCCATGTGCACTTCGGGCGGCTGCAGGCGCCAGAGGTTCGAGTCCAAATGCCGCGCAGTATTCGTTGCAGATGTGTTTGTTGGGGAAGTCTTCAAAGGCCATTGGCACATTCCCGTCCCCAAACACGACTCCGAGAGACCTATAGACACATGTAAGTTTTGACACATTGTCCACGGAAAACATTGAGCATACCGGTCACTCAAAATCTGCGGGTCAGTAAGCAATGTTAAAGAGCCGTCCCCTTGGTTAAGTGCGCCTGTTGCCAGGGTTAGAAAACGAGCTTTTCAAGAGCTGGCTGATGACTTACCTTGATAATCCGTTATCAGTGCCAGTCTTCCTGACTTTTCGTACTGCACATGCTGGAAAAAGCACAGATAGCGGGCCACCGTGCCGGCTTCACCATCAGAAACCCTTGGCACTGGCGCGTCGTTGTTGATAAACTTCATGAAGCGCTTTGCAGAACGGTCCTTGACCTTAGCCTTCGTGTCATGAACAATGAGCTCCTCGATGAGAGTCACCATTTCCTCTGTCTGGGATGGATGCTCCAGCTTCGGCCGCTCATAGCGAAACAAGCCGGCTCGCACCAAGCGGGTGTCAGGAAGCTCCAGCTTGCTGGCGGCCGAGTCCGGGTGGTCACGCAAGAAGCCTTGAACATATTCCTTGGCGAGCTCGTGTATAGGTATGGCCCAAAAGAGCAAGTTCCCTTCTCGCTCGAGGAAGCAACACTCCTTCTTGGCGGCTGGGTGATAGCGCGGGCCGCCCGGCGCACGGATAAAGCGCCGTTTGCAGGCCACCTGAGTCCTTCGACAGACGGGGAACGGTTGCTCCGGCAGGTTCTCCCACGGTATCGGAACCTCTTTCAGGGTAATCTCGGCGGCAAAGGCTTCTTTGAAGGTGCCCGGCTTGCCCAGCATTTCGCCAGCTGATTCATCAGCCCGCAAGAGGGCATCACAGCCTTTCCCCTTGTAGTCGATGACCAGCTTCTTTTTCTCGCGGATCAAGTCGGCCCAGTGTAGCTCGGGGATGGGTACAAAGAGTCCCTGGCGTAGGGGAGAAGAGCCTGCTTATGTGTGAGCAACGGGAGGAGACGGTCAAGCGGGCCATCATACCGCTTTTGGTTGCCACTTTTCGCGGGTCCGAGTCCATGAGCGCTTGGCGGATAGCATCTATCGATAAGTTGACATCCTGTGTCATACCCCGTGCTACACGTTTGGGAGGAGCAGATGCTTCTGGGGAGCTGGCTGGCGCTGGACGTTTCCCCATCGGGCGTACCTCTCCGGTAACATATGCCGGCAACCTCTCAGAATCCCCCGCTTTGCCATCAGCTGAGACAGAAGATAGGAGGTTGCCTTCTAGATGGCGTTGACCGGCTGCTGAGCGGCCATCGGGGACTTGGGGCTGGCGATGGTAGTTAGGGCCTGCTTGTGTAGGATGCCGCAGGCTCGTATCAGACTATGATAAACATTGGTTAGGGAGAGTTCTTCTCACATACAGCAGGCGAGGACTTACGATCCACATTTCAACATTGGGCCAGACCTCGGCCTTGATGACAAGCATCACGAGCACGACCTGGTTCTGCACAAAAGTCTTTGTGGTAACACCGGACTTTGTGCGTTCAATACAGCACTTGTCGTAGACAGCCGGCTGGTCTGGGGCTTTCTTCTCCAGATTCGTGTGTGAGCGTCCGTGGAGCTCGAAGTCATCCATGACAAACGGATATCTCCTTGAGTCGTGCCGGAATTTCGGTTCAAGCTCCTTGAAAACCCACTGCTTCAGCTCCGAAGCAGTCAGACGCGCCGGCACGTCCTCAAGCTGTTCATAGGATGTCTGTAGTAAAGTCAGTAGCCGGCACGCTTATAAAAGGGCCATCCACGTACCCCGAGCTGTCTTGTCTTACTTTTCCCCTCCACAGGTATGTGAACAGAGGCGTCCACCCTCATCCACTCCTGCAGGGGTCCCAACATCCTCCGCTTGACTCTCTCGCGCTCATACGGGTACGCTACGTGGTTGAGATTGTACCCAACCGGCATCTGAGATTGCTGCATGGCCGGGTGGAACAAATCCCCATATCCACTGCCTGCAGCTGCAGCCGGTCCGTGCGGATGACCTGCGACTCGTGTCTGCGCCTGCGGGAAGACCATCCCAACTGCTCGGACTGGTGACTTTCCACCTGCTTATGTTGAGCAAGTTGCAATAATGGCTGGGGACCCAGCTACTCACCTTGATAATGTGTTCGCTGCATTTTCGCGGTGTCGCGCCGGATTTCTTTCACTGCATCCATAGGGAGAGGCGGGACAACTGGCATAGGAGAGGCGGCCTGCTCGGAAGATGTTGCTCTGATTATTGTGTCGGTTCTTGATGCATAGATTGTGATACACTGCAAGCAAGCCGGCCGGGGGGGCAAGAGGGTGTTTGTCCCCCTGATACGAGGGGTGAAAGCCTTCCAGGGATCGCCGGGGCGCAGGAAGACCTTGCACTCCGGAAGTCCTTGGCAAAGGCCACCTTTGAAGTCGGTAATTGCTGGAGAGATCTCCATTCTCGACGCGTGGTATGTAATCTTGCTGGTCGTCTCGGGGCGACACTGGCGGTCTTCGAGGCAATGCTTTGGCTGGCTGGCGTCTCCCACAGGCGAAGGGAGGGTCTTGGTGGTATATAATCTTGCTGGTCCTTGGAGCCCGAAAGGGCGGTCTCCAGAGCGTGTAGCAGGAAGAGATCTATGTGCAGCGGTGTGCGTGCTTCGCCATATCCGCTTATAGGGCTGGCTTGTCTCCCCATAAGTGGAATTTTCTGCGTCTCTAACACGGCTAGAGGGATTTTCTGCGTGCCATTATCCTGCCGAATTTTCTTACACGGGTATCCGTTGATCGAAATTGGCAGCGGGAGGTGGGACGACCGGTGCTCCAGGATCGCAAGCTGTCCAAACCGGTTCACATCTGGCTGGGACAGGTTGGAAGCCTGCAGGCTCCGTGTCTGGGCTTACTTCTTATCTGCAGATGAGGTCAGCAGCCTTGACCTCAGCCGGCCGCCGTACAGATCGTTGCTTGGCAGCTCCGTTTAGAAGCTTTGGATGTGAAGATGGCCGGATGTAATCGTCATCCTCGCGGTCTTCTTGATGCGGAGGTATCGGGCTTGATGTTCTAGCCGACCGCCCTGGAGTCCCAATAATACGATGATCTGTACAGAGCACTCCCGTATCTTGTCATCTACCTGGCCAGCTCTCTGCACTCTCTGCCGGCTGAAACAATGCAGGAGCGCCTGCGACGGCCGAATCAGCATGACCAAGCGGTTCCTGACCACATTTTGCGCCCGCTGGTGGAGAAGTACTACTTGTTCGGATATGGGGACAAGAAGATTCTGAAATCAATATCGCGGGAGGTGGATCTGAGAGCACATAGCTGGACACTCTCGTACGTCACTTATTTATGCAAATACAACCAGACAGCTGAGCCAAAGACAGGACCAAAACAATCCAACGCCGGCGAAAAGAATGGAGGCTGCCATCTGTGAAGCAGCAAGCGCATACGTTCGAGACGATTGCACCTTACGTGGAGCAGGTCCGGCTCTACACGAACAACCGGCTGGGTTCCAAATCGATTCGAGATCACCTACGGCAGGAGCGGATCCTAGTATCGCGCAAGCTGGTCCAAGACTACAACCAGGCGGTGGATGCAGACGGCAATCGGCAACGGCTAGTGAAAAGACTCAAGCCACAGTTCAATTGGAGCACCGGTCTTCATGAATGTTGGTCGATGGACCAGCATGATAAATGGCGTCGCTTTGGTCTCTTCCTGCATGTCGGGTTGGAGGAGTTCTCGAACTACGTGTTGTGGCTTAAAGTATGGTGGACAAACTCCAACCCACGACTGATTGCCAGCTTTTACCTTGACGCAGCCGGCTTACAAGGTGGTACGTCTGTTGACCCGCATCTCGGATTGTAGCCTGACGTTTGAAAGGGATACCGCTCATCACTCAAAGTGATCCTGGGACAGAGAATTATGGCATTGCCAATGCTCAGACGACCTTGCGCCGGCAGCTGGATCCCACGCTCGAAGGGACACTCCAACATCGATGGATGCGCGGGCATGCCAACATCAAGCCAGAGATATTCTGGTCGAAGCTCCGGCGCCAATGGTCTGAAGGATGGGAGCTTCTGTTTCAGGAAGGAATCATAGCCGGCTGGTATGACCCTTTGGTCCCATTAGAACTGTGCGTGCAAGACTATTATCCATAATAGGCCGGCCAACTGATTGTACATCAGACTATTGTTTCGTTGGCTGGCAGTTCCAATGATTCAGCAGGATCTCGATCGCTTCAGGCGAATCCACAACACAAGCAAACCCCGACGAGATAAGAAGAAGAGAATGCCGGCAGAAATACCTGCTATGTTATTCGAGCATCCGGGATACTATGGACCATTTCTGAACTACAAGGTGAGTGATTTCTGGTTGCCTCTACGCAGTGTACATGAAATCATTCCGATGCTTAGATTGGAGTCGCAAAACCCCAGCTGCGTGAGGCGGCTGAGCTGTTTGCTCCAAAGGAGCATCATGTATTCCGGCTGGTGCCGGCTGCCTTTAGCCAGCATGTCACAACACTGTATAACAGTGCGCGCTCCTCTTATCTCCCCCGACCTCGGGTTAACACTCTTTTCTAGGCCTTGGTAAACCCCTTGTGGAACGGGGTTCTTTCTGGGACATCTACAACATGCTGTTGAAAGGCTTCGCTGAACTCCCCGCCGGCGAGGCCCTGCCGCTACAGCAGGCGGCAGCACAGAATGCCATTGACGAAGCCAAAGTCCAGCACGAGTTTATGGACATCCTCGAAGGAAAACCAGTACGCGGGGCGGCTAAGGCGATTCCCTTCGGCGGCGAGCCGGCAGAGGATTATGACGAGGAACCCGACATAGAAGAGGACGACGTTGAGAGTTGCGGGTATTCCGAAGGGGGTGACGTAGCAGATCTTCCAGTATACGAGGTTACAGCTACCGCCTAGTTATTAGCGAGTATGTGATAGCTTAATGTTGGTATCAAAGCCTAGATGAATGAGTGTGGTATGTAATGTTGCCGATGGCCGCTGCCGGCGGGGGTTAACTGAGAGCTTCGTGGTATGTAATCTTGCTGATCGTCTGGGCTGCCGACAGGCAGTATCCAGGCCATGGTGTTGGTTGCCGGCCCCGGCTGCAGGCGAAGTACCATTAAAGTTGGGATGTAATCTTGCTGATTGTCGTAGCCGGTATTCGAGGCAATGGTGTCGTTTTCCGGGCTGGCCCGCAGCCTGCGGGCGTATCGTGGAATGTAAACTTGCTGGTCGTCGCAACTAGCTGAGCAGGCGCTGTTTGACGCAATGCGGCTATTGGCCGGTCCCTCCCGCAGCCTGCAGGTGGCTCGTAGTATCCGATCTTGCTGATCGTGGGGCCCGCTGAGCCGGCGGTCTTCAACGCGATCCTGTTGAGCACCAAGACCTCCCGCAGCCGGTGGGTGGGTCCTGGTATGTAATCTTGCTGATTGTGCATGTCTCGGCTCTCCTGCAGGTCAAAGGCTGAATATGTTGGTATGTAATCTTGCTGATCGTCAGAGATCAGCAAGATGATTGCGCGGTGGTTGGAATCCAATGAATGAATGGAAAAAGCGTGCTTGGATCATTATAGATTGCAATTGGACGGGTACATGATGATGAGTAGTCTATAGTAACAGGAGCCCAGCATGAACCCCTTCATCTCTGACCGAGCGTGTCCTTCCATGCATTGCCGACCTGTGCTCTCGCTCGCCGGCTAATCTGTGATGAGTTCGTTCTTGCGATCATTCATCTTCGAAGGCGTTGGGGTTGTGTTGCACCTGCTTGCCGGCGCTGTTCCATTGGTGGAGGGTGAGGTTGGCCGGCGCTCGGGGAAGCTTCTTCGGAATGAGTACGGGTGCGACGAAGAGCGACTCGCGTAGAGCAGCTTGAGTCTCCGCCTTCATGTGCGGTGCAACGATGTCTTCGTTGAGACCGTGGAAGACCAAGTCATGCTGTTTCTCGGCGAAGGAGCGCAATTTCTTCCAATCGAGTTGGGGATACTTCTGGTGCAAGGTCGGCAGGGCTAACAAGTCGCGTACGTACCGCAGCTTGACGAGGACGGCGTCCTGCTCGAGGTATCCGTCGTCTTCGACCGTCGAGATGTAGTCGAGAAGTGCGTCCATGCGTTCCGCCTTCGTGGGCGCCAGTTCTGTTGGCCGGAGAGGAATGCCGGGGTGGTTTGGACTTCCCTGCTGAGTGGTCAGCCGGCTGCCGGAAAGCATGAAAGGTGAACATACCAGATCGCCCATCAGCTTCAAGCATTCTTCGGCGGCCTTGCCCATTACCCTGGAGTCTTCGAGGAGCTCGCGCAAAAAGGAGAGTGCATAGGACTGCCCAAGAGGTTCTCTGAACCACTTATTGAGATTAATCATCTGCCTTTCGATTGTCTCGGATTGCCAGTCGCTGTCGTCGACGTCTGAATGCAACAGTGTTCCAAGCTATATACGCGTCAGCGGTGAGATGAGGAAGAAGAGCCGGCAGAGACTCACCTGGGGCTGGGGCGGGGTGGGATGAACAGGCTGAGGCGGCCTTATAAAGCGGAGCGGAGGGAAAGTGGGTCGACGGAGCGGGGCAGGGTGTTCGGCGCGGGGCGGGTTCGCCGGCTGGCTGCTTGATGCCTGCGAAGGAAGGGAGGGCTTTGGAAGGTGGACCGTCAGCGGGCTTGGACGCTTGGTCGAGGTATTGGAGGGCTTCGGGGAGTTAACCGCCGGCGGGCTCGAATGCTTGCTTGTCTGCACGTGCACCGGTGTGGGGCTTTCGACTGGAGGGGGTGATGCGTCAGTAGCCGTTTGCAGCTGATTGCCGGAGTTGAGCCGGCTGCGAGAGCGTAGAGGATACCGATGAGTCTGGGTTGCCGGCAAGCTGACAGCCGGCGAGGCTGCGTGGGAAGGCTGCGAAGGAGTGCCAAACGGGTCCGCAGGCGCCGGACCGGCAGTGGAAGAGCCCGCTGTGGGTCTGTCTGGCTGGAGGTTACGAGGGGGAAGGGGAGGGTGCGAACGCGGCGCGCGACGGGCAGTGCGGCGACCAGGAGAGACAGGAGGGACAGCTAAGGGCGATGTACGGGTAGCTTGCCGTTCTTCTGGGTCGAAGATACCGCGGGCCGGCGCTGCATCCAGTATATGGGGCTGTTCCTCCGGCTGGTCTTCATCAGCAGGAGGGGGGTTCGGGTCATTCGCAGGGTTGGGGAGGATGGGATTCCTGGGACGGGCCGGCGGCTGAGACTCGAGCCAGAGTAGAAACTTCTTGTGCGCAATGTCGGTGCGCGCCGGGTGACAACTTCCATCCTTGACGCGGATAGTCCAACCCAAGTCCCAGAAAGGGCGTTCGCCAGGTAAGAAGTAAATAACTTCACGCTCAGGAAGCGCAAGAGCCAGGCGAGCATAGACACGCAGGCTTCTGCGCCAGTGCCACTCTGCGTCAGAGATCAGCGCCGGCAGGGGATGAGAGTAAGGTGGGCGTACCCCAATACGAGCATTGGACGTAGGCCTGCGGACTGCCGGCATAGCAGCAGGCTGGTAGTAATGAGCGCAGTACAGAGGCACAGTAGTGAGGAGACTCACAGTATCGTTTGCGCACCACCCATTTCCCATTCTCCATCACGCGGTGCCGCTCGACGGTCGCCGGCCGGAAGTGATAGCAGATCGTCCGGCTGCCATCCCAGACCGCGCCATGGAGCAACATCCAGTAGGGCCACCACTTCACGTCCATAATATCGATCACTTGATCTTCATCGGGCTTCTCTTCGATATGTTGAATCGGCCGGAGGGTTGACAGAATGACGTACGCAGCTGGATCGATAGGTTTAGGCATCGTAGAGTGGTGGGGCCGACGAGCAACGACTAGTGCGCTGGCGAGCGAGCAGATAACCGGTAGCGGCTGTGCAAAACCTGCGGGAGCAAATAAATGCAGTCTGCACCCGCATTTACCCCAAATTGGGTGAAATACCCCGCCGGCTTATCCCCGACGGATGCAAATATGCAAGCTGTCCACGGAAGGCTTCCGTACGTTGGCGACGGCCGCACGGGGTGGCTGTGACGTCCGCCTTCGGGGGATAGCGGAGGCGCCGACCTCCTATTGTCCGCGGACCACTGACCCTTCGCAACCTCCATCCGACTTTTTTCTCCTTCATATGAAGATCGTGTTCTATATATATTCACACGTCTCAGAGAGATGTTGGGAGCCTCAGCATCCCCACATTCGCATCGGCGATTCAGCTCGCTAGCTGATTTACCCAGAATTCACAAGTTTCCGCATCCCCTAACTTGGTCCGCAAAGTCTACACAATGGTATGTCTCTTCCTTTCATCGGTCAGTTCTTTTGCTAATTTCCTCTCTGTAGTCTACGCAATTTAGTCCAACCAACTCGCGCGCGCCGTCTCTCGTCATCCCCACCTCCACCGACTCCCTTCTTCCTCCGTACCCTCGCTCGCCCTATCCAGCTCCCCCGCCCTCGCTTCTCCACAAGCTAAAGCACTGGGCTACCTCGGGACCGGAGCGACAGCCCCAACTAAGCGAGCAGCAGTTTCCCGGCCAAGTGACGCGACATCACGGGCAGACGTTCCCAGGCGCCGTGAACTCGTCGAGTCATCAATCCTTCCCTGGAGAGAATTTGCGGATACGTGATCAGCAGTTCCCAGGAGAGATGTCGAGACAACGCGGGCAGGTGTTCCCTGGTGCCGTACGGTGGTCCAGGGACCAGGTGTTCCCTGGAGAGGTGTAATCTGACTTCTTCATTGTACACATAGTCTCCGCGGTTTTGCGCTCGCGCCTTTATCATCTTTGGTCACTCCTCAGTTGTATCTCAGTTTCACCGCCCCCGTTTACCTATACAGTATTCACTAGTAATCGACTGCAAGCAATACTATGTAGTTACTCAGAAACATCTATGGGGTAGAATGACCACTGGATCGCGTCTCCCTCCACCTCACAACCTGCTCCACCTTCGCGGTACGTGCTTCAATCGAGCGTGTCGAGGAAGTCTTGCAAGGCCGCTCTGGTTATATCTTTCCATTTTGCGGTATTCTCAGTGGCAATTTCAAGGCGGTGCAGAGTGTTATCCAGCATCTCGTCCCAAACTCTCATGAAATCCCGCCTACCCTCCGACTTCTTGATACCATGCATCGACTGCAGGATCTTCTGAACTCGACCTTCGAATTCTTTACTGCGTTTGCACTGCATAATGAGCGATAGGAGTTCCTCCGCCGATGTTCGAAGGTGAATTTCAGCCGGTGGAGCCGGCATCCGAGTGGGCAACTGGTCGGAAAAGGAAAGCCGACGGCCGTGACGTTTTGGTACAGAAGTGGACGAGTCGCTGTCCGCGTCCGTCTGTGGCATATTGGTCCCAGAATCTTCGTCCGTTGAATCTGTCAATGAATGCTGGTGCATGTCCGCAGAGTCCACTAGCGAAGAAGAGCCAGCTCCAGGAAGGGCAGTCATATCAGGTGCTTCGACGCCCCCGTGATACTGAATATCCCCATCACGCCCTGTTAGGTGGCACCAGCGTCAGCCGATCAAGTTGAGAACAATCAATGAGACTCACCGATAGACTCATCTGGAGTCTGGCACCTGACATAGCTTTGTTCAATAGATATCGGTGGTCCGGGGGGGTGGCAGAGATTCGGAACAAATTTGGGCCAGTCTACCACGGGGACAAGAGGTTGCCCTACGGCCCTCGGCGCACGGTCTTGTGCAGCACGCCCGATCTGACTGCCTGTACTGGTTGTGAATCACCTTGCTGAAGTGGGCTGGATGCATGACTCACGAGCCTCGGAGGAAGCCTTGGTGACGGCCATTGCACAGTTACGATGTTTCTCTACCACCTGGCAAATGTAGCATCCATCTTTGCCATGCTCTTCCCTAACACAAGGCTTTTGTAGCCGTTGACAAGCAACGCACTTGCCCACTCCGACGTCAACCTCCAACAACAGTCAGACAGATGTGGTCACCAGACTCAAAAAGGTCAGTCGGCGTACCAGGAGTGTCAGCTGACCCCGGGGAAATGCAATCCTGGTGGTCTGGTCCCGATACTGCCACAATTCGTCTACCGTTGACAAGCAGGGTTTTACGGGATGCATTTGGTGAATATGCCGTCCAGCAAGGAGGAGAGGAATGAAACCCCAGGGGGGACGGGGGAAGAGAAGATAGTGTTACTGGTCTCTGCAGAGGCGTCTGGTCGAGGCTTGGACCAGACTTATAGGGTGGGCCTATAATTCTTGACAAAAAAGCGGCGCAACGGAGCAAGATTCTGTCGATTGAATACTACCAGTTATGGCAGGCGATGGGAAGATCAAAGGCGCAGAAAATGGGACCCCGTTAGCTACCAAGCAACGGGGGTGGGTGATCGTGTTCCAGGAGCTGCACGGCACGAATTCGGCATTCGATTGACTCTGAGGCATTCGAAGACGATAGAACTGAAGCCAGCGTTATTGACGGACAGGATCACCGCTCGGACGCATATGACTGGAATTTGCCTACGTATGACCTCAATGCGGGCATATTGGGAGCTTCTATCGCAACTTGCATCAGACCGCCGAGCGTGCCCTAGCTCCGAGCACGCGATGGACACGTAACATACCGATGTTCAAGAAGATGGGTCTGTCTGCGCAGCACGCAACGCTTCAGTCATGCACTGATACTAAAAAAAGCCAAATCCCGAGGACCGAGTAGAACATCCAGGTCGTGCGGGGCATTCACACCTGTCTGGCTACATATCTTGCGTCCCGCACGAGTTGGCCCCCAAACCCACCCGGAAGACAGCTCCGGTGAGCGCAGTGTGCGAAGGCGATACTACTCACTGGGAGTTCCCGACGCAAAAAACGGAGAAGAAGATGCCAGAGTCCGCGCAGGCAGTGCCTCCGGAAGCCTCCAAGGGCCCTTATCTGTCCCTAGCACGCCGCCGATCGGATAGGCCCACAAATACTGTATTCCACGGTCAAGTCGTGACAGCCACGTGTCTGGCCAGATTGCCAATCTGTACGCGCGCCTCGCCCCGCGAAGCTCCAAAGGAAAATTCCTTGGTGGACGGGTCGGGGTTGTCCTTCAATTCTGCCAATGACCGCGCTAGAACCAAATGTGAACGAGAGCTGAAAGGTGACCGTGGGAAAGCCTTGGAGGACTGACGACAATGCTTTACCGCCGGACAACATCCCCTGTGACAGTCGTTATGCGAGTCTTTCTGTTTGATGTTCTCTGCGCCATCGCCCAGAAATCTCGTTAGAAGCGGACAAGCCGGCAACTGAATGGCTGTCTGGCTCGGTGCCCGAGCTCTCAATCAGGAGCCCTGACCCTCGGGTCACAAGCCCTCAGAATACAAGAAGCACCTAAATAACGCCCACAAAGCAAGAGCACTGGCCGTCGGAGAAGCACAAGGCGCTGCTCGGGGGTTGCCGTATTGTAGATAGCCAAAGCTTTCAGCGTCGTGCCATCGGTATGGACGGTGCCAGTGCTCTGTTCCGCCTCGTCTCGAAGCTTCCATCCCAGTGCCTACCCCCTGAAAAGGATTTTTCCCTTTCGCATGGCCTCTTCGCTCTCTTCCCCTGATCACTCACACTTCCGCCATCTCATGCTGCACTCCTCCCCCCGGCGGTCCGACCCCTCAACCCGACTCCTGGCACCCACTCTTGAGTGTCGCCCCTCGGTCCCGTTTTCACCACAGCTCACCAAGATCCGGCATCGCATAGCGCATCGGGGGCTTGTACCCTGTTATCCAACTTAGGACGAGTTTGGCTATCGGGATCACACGCGCCGCCCACCTTCCTCCGCATCAGTATCCCGCATCCCATCCTACTCCGTGCAATATTTTCCCTTCAATGATCATTCATCTGGGACCACTCATCCGCCGATGGGAACACGCACGTCGCCCTTAGCTGGGCCCTCGACCCCATGCAACAATCATTTGATCCGGATTCTTCTGCTTCTCTTCTTCCTTCCCGTCTAAACCATCCAGTTTGTTCCATATTTTGCTTCCCCGACCCTCCGAGACAGTACCGTCTTGATACCGGCTTATACGCCTTTGACCATTCAGGGGATCCAAGCTAATCGCCCTATTTCGCCCTCCGCGCGCCTTTCATCAATTCTGGACGGTCCCTTGATACCGGCATCCTGCGCCTTGCGCGCCGTCCATGGGAACCAGTACGCAAACCCAGTAGCAGAATTTGCCCCGCATGCCTTCTTTCTTTTGTATCTCACCCCTTCCCTCTCACTGGAACGACGCTGTGCCCTTCCAACTCCGGAGCTCGATCTCTCTTGGGCGCTGGCGGGCTGCGGCGTCCTGCACCTTCCATCGCAAGACAATCACGCAACGCTCCACATGCTGACATTCTGTGCGACCCAACACGTGGGGCCGAGCGCTTGTTTTCCGCTCACATGCTTCGCATATTCCATCACCCACGCTCGTCCGCCGACCCCAACCATCCCCCTTCCCGGCCTCATGGTCCATCCCCAATCTTTCCAGAGGGCCACGAGGGCATGCACCACCCCCGGGTCTCGCAGCACTGGACAGCTAGCGGACTGTCCGGACCTTGTTCATTCGTGTGAGGAGGCCACGTGCTGAGGTAGGACGGGCAAGATAGAAGGTTGGCGAACGAGGGAGGGGCTGTTCAGGTACGAGCGGACGGAGGACAATGTCCGCACGTGAGTTGGGCAGCCGGAACTTTCGTACGGGGTCACTCAGTGCCTCTGCACCTCCTGCAGCTTGAGCTTTGCAGCAGGGCCGAGCGAGCACCTCCAGCTTGGGCGTTTGAGAGAGGGGATTCGACGTGTCGGTTTGTCAGTATCTTATCTCATGTAGCTCAGCTCAACGGACTAACGTACGACCGCTTTAGCGTGCGTCGTGGGCCAACTGGTGTAGTCGCGTTGACTTGACAGTCTTTGCTACAGTAATCTGCTGACGGGAAGGCGGGGCCTATAGGAGTGGAAGCAAGATCCGGAGGAGTGTCGCGGTACCGTCGCGGTGCGGTGCATACTGGAGGCTGCGGCAGCTTCAAGGGAGGTAGAACATGAATATCCGGTATTGAAGTGTTACAACATCCCATCCTGGACGGATGATCCAGTATTCGTTGGTATCGCATCACCGTCAGCAGAATGCCCGTGCACCATCCCCCATCGAGAAAGTGTCAAGATCGCCGTGAAGCCTCCGTAGACCGAGAGCACCACCACCATGAACGAGCATTGAGGTGCCGCAAACTGCTTTCGTCGAGACCCGCCTGCCCGGGGTGGGCTGTGTGCTGAGCAAGTCTGGGCAGAAAGGGAGTCTGCAGGTGTGGAGGGATAAGTTAGAATTACGCAGAAGTGCTGCGAGGCGAACACGGATGAGGGCTGAAATAAAATACATCGATAGGCAGGCTTTCAAACCTGTGGCTTGAGTTCTTTCCTCGGAGACGGCAGACTCAAAGAAACGGTGAGGATCACGTCGGATATGTGAGCAAAGAACCCGGAGTCACCCAACAGATGATCGTCCGAAATGAGTGGGCGGCCGACCCGAAGCCACCCGAACCCTTTGCGAACCCGCGGTTGCCTCCGGAAAAATGCTCGGCGCGAGGCCAATGGTCGGTGCTGTGCTGTCTGGTAGGGACCGCCGGGCGCGTCATACCGTCCGCGGGTGGTCCCATCGGGACAGCGGGACGGCAGGCGCACGACTTTCTTCACCTTTTCATCATCATCATCAGCAGCAGCATTGGGTTGTAAGCTCATTAATACCCTGAGGCCTCTGCTCGCTCCCCCTGTCCAACTCACACTCTATCACGCGTCACGCTCGACTCGGCGCCCAAACAATGGCCACCCCCGCCCCGGACCCGGCCTCCGCATCGACATCCACCGCCCTATCCGAGCTCCCCGCGCCCGCCTCCTCCCCCCAGCGCGCACCACTAGGACAGCGGATATACGAGCACCTGAACGCGGACGTCGATGCGGACCTGAGCACCGTCCCGCTGAGCATCTTCTGCTTTATGACAGGCTTTGTGAGTGCGGTGCGTTGGGTAGGTGGAGGGAGTGCTGATTGTTGGTGGGGTAGATCGACGCATTAACGTTCAGCGCGTGCTATGTCTGGTGTGCGTTCCAGACGGGTGCGCATATATCTGCTGTGAACGTACAACCCATGCTAACGCACTGCTAGGCAACACCGTCCAGCTCTCCCTGGCCATCGGCCGGCTCTTCACGGGCCCCTACCCGCGCGAAATCGGCTTCCAAATACCTGACCAGCAAGCACTGTGCTCCCTGATCACCTTCCTCATCGGCGCCTTCATCGGGCGGATAGGCGACAAGCTCGGCTCGCGCAAGCGCATCTGGCTCATCTGCGGCACGTTCATCCAGGCCGCGATGACGCTGGCCGCGTGCCTGACCGCGCTGTACTCGGGGCAGACGAGCTTTGCGGGCGTGAGGGGACAGCCGACCTGGACTAGCCCGCTGGGGTTTGCTGCGCTGGGGTTTGCGAGCGCGAGCATGGGCCTGCAGGCGCACTTGGGTACCCGGTGCGTTTCTCCTCCGCACTCTCTCTTCCACCCAACAGTATCCTAACCGTACCACTCCCACAGGCTCGGCTCCCAATTCGCCACCACCGTCGTCCTCACGACAATCTGGGTGCAGTTCATGGGCGACCCGAAGCTCTTCAGCCCGCGCGCGCCCATAAAGTCGCGCGACCACAAAGCCCTGGCCATCCTCATGCTCTTCCTGGGCGGGCTGATCGGGCGCGCGCTGGACGGCACGATCGGCGCGGCGAATACATTTGCGGTCGGCGCGGCTATACGACTGTTGATTAGTGTCAGCTGGTGGTGGGTCCCGAGGAAGGAGCCGAAGAAGGAGCAGGGGGGCGCGAAGCAGGGTTGAACGAGGGGAGGTGCGGTTAGACGGGTGCAGGCGAGGGTGCATGTGCATGTATACCATTCTTCTGTTCATTCTCGGCAAACTCACACATAGAATGGGCTAGCGCAATAGTGTCTCCCAACAATCACAACAATCTCATGACGTTGCTGCATGGGCGTGCGCTTGCGCCCGACAACTACCGCTTTGCACCACTCCTACGGCTGGCTACATGCGCGCTACGCGCACCGGAAGTTGGTTCAGGTTGGAAAAAGCAACCGCATGAGGTATTAACATCCACACTGCGGCCCTTCAACGCCCGCTTGGAATAGACATCGCACCTTCAGCGACCACCGTTCCACATCTACTACTATACAGCCCCTCCCCTGGCCCGCTCACTCCCAAACCAGTCCATCCAGTCCATGCCCCAGCGCGCTCTTCTCCCCCTCATCCCCCAGCAAGCTATTCAGCACCGCCGCGAGCCTCACGCCCGCCATAGCCAGCAGCCGCTCGACGACATGCTGATCCCTGATCGGCCCGAGGTACGCGGGCGTGTCCAGCTCGGGCGGCTTGCCCCGCGTGTCGTAGTGCGGCGGCCAGACGTACTTGCAGTTGAGAGGGTGGAGGGCGGTGGCCCATGACTGTGGGCAGATGGGCAGGGAGGGGGGGTCGATGGGTGGTTGTGGGCCGGCACCGAGGATCGCTTGTCCCTGCGAGACATCTGGATGGATGGGGAAGTCCACACTGTCCTCGTCCATATTGCGCGGGACGAGCAGCGCCGGGTCCAGGTCGCCGCCCTCCGGGCACGAGGGCCAGGCGAGCCAGTCGTTAGCCCACCAGCCGCGGATCCCCTCTACCACGATCCACCGCACGTAGGCGTCGTAGATTGAGCCACGGAGGGCGGACTCGATGCGCTTGCTTGAGGTTGGGCGCGTGTAGTTGGAGAGCGTGCGGATCGACTGGGTTATTAGGAGCGTGTCCCAGACGGTGTGCAGATCTGGCAATGGGAGTCAGAGGTGAGGCGGAGACAGCCAGGAGACTCACTTGTCATGCGGCCCTCGAATTTGACGTGATCTATAGCACATCCGGTCAAAATCGTGACAGTTTGTGTATGAGAAGGAAGGATGCATACCGTCGTTTCCACCGCGATCGCGGCCGGACAGATGCATCGGCATATGCAGATCTCCCAGGTAGTGGGTCAGGAACCTGATCGCGATGTCCTGCCTCGACCCTCCATACTGCTGCGTCTCGTACGTGACGTTCACGAGCGCCGTCAGCAAGTTCTTCTCGCTCGACCAGCCCTTCTCCCCAAAGACACAGTGCTCCGCAGGGTAGTCGCCGATGCCGTTGACATAGTGCAGCGAGCTAGTCCAGCGCCACTGCGGCTGGCGCTTGATGCTATCCGCCCATGCGGCATAGGGGGCCAGATGGCAGCGCGCGTTGTAGGGGAGGATGTCGCAGAGCTGTTCGCGCACCGAGGGGAGCAGGTGGATCTGCGCGATGGTCGCGACGATCTGGTGGCCAGCGACGCCCCAGGCGATGACGCGCGCGCTCTGGAGCAGGCAAAGCAGGGCCGGGAGGAGGAAGGATGCGTGTATGCGCATAGTGGGTATCGCACTCTCTGTGGATGAGGGCCAGAGACGTCAGCCGCGTGTATGCGCAGGGGGAGGGGGAAAGGGGTGGACAAGGGGGCAGCGGCGGTGTTCTTATAGCCCGCAGCGCGAACCCTAACAACGCCCCTAGGGTGCGCATGACATCAGCTGTGGCAGTGCACTCCGAATTCCGACTTTGACCGGCAACGTTTCTCCGGAAGCCACGTGCACGGTCCCCTTACCTGAGTCCCTTTTGTCGCCTGCAGGCGCCCAGCCGCGATGGCGGCCTCTACGCCGCCGTTGGTCAACCTACCTCCAGGCTCGGAGCGGGTCACAGACGCGGACGAGGAGGTCTTCCTCTTGTACAGCTTGCTTTCCTCTTCTTCTCCTGGCAGCGAACCGGAATCGGGGCTCGGATTCGTGGACGCGAAGAAGGGCGAGATCACCGTGTCGTTCGACATCCCCCCTCCTCTTGTGGAGGCGTCGTCACCGCATTTACATGGCACCACGGGCACCAAGCACAGAGATAGACACAGGAGAAGGCGGTCGAGTGGCAAGATGGATACGGAAGGAAAGCACATTGAGGTCACTCTCGCTCAGGATCTCGGAGGGTTGCGGAATCGGAAGGGAGATACTGGTCAGCCTCTGTACTCTCCTGTATCCGACTTGGTATGAATACAATTCTGTAAAGGTAGCGTACTATGGAGGGCGAGGTACGAGCCCTCTCAGCGATGTCGAACGGTCTTAGTATGACGGAACCACAGCATGCACCTCGCCCAGCAACTCCTGCAAGAGCACCACTATCCCCCCACACCGCCCCTTACCCCCCTGCTCTCCCCCTGCCACCTCCCCTCCGCCCACATCCTAGAACTAGGCAGCGGCACCGGTCTCCTCCCCGTGCTCCTTTCCCCCCTCGTGCGGAACTACACCGCCACCGACCTGGCGGCGCTCCTCCCGCTCCTGCGGAAGAACGCCGCTTCGAACGGGGTGGGCGAGAAGGTGGCGGTGGAGGAACTGGACTGGGCTGCGCTGATGGGGCTGAGTGAGGAGAGGAGAAAACTGTACTTCCCGCTCCCCGACCCGCCGGAGCTGGTGCTGGCCGTGGACTGCCTGTACAACCCCTCTCTCCTCCGCCCGTTTCTCGCTACCCTCTCCTACCTGTGCCATCCCTCCACTCCCACCCCGTCCAGCCCATCTGACCCATCCGACCCATATGATCCCCCCCAGAAACGCCCGGTCGCGCTGGTCATGTCGGAACTGCGCGACCCGGAAGTAATGCGCGAGTTCCTGGCGCTGTGGCTCGAGCTGGACCGGGATCAGGGCGGGTGGGAGGTATGGAGAGCGGGGGAGGGGTGCGTGAGCGGGACGAGGTGCGTCATTTGGGTGGGATGGCGGACAGGAGGAAGAGGTGGCGGTTGGGGCGGTGGATGAGCCGGCGGGAAGGCGGGGGCTGAGGATCGCGCCTTTACGCTCTCCGCGAGTGAAAGTAGGTTTCATGTTTTCAATTGGCGCACAGACACAGGTAGACAATGCGGTCTCTTCCGAATATACTCAGGGGTACATCCAATCAGCCCCGCGCACATGACAACAGTCTATGCGCCGGTGGTCCTCACGCCGCGTAATGGAATGCCACCAAGCACTGGCACACTGGCCTGATCTCGCTCTCATATGACTGCACAGTGTCGCGTGAGCTGGGTCGCACTCACCTCACAGTTGCACTTGTCGTTGCACCCGCAGCTGGCGTCGCCGCAGTGCTCGTCGACGATGACGATCGATGTGGGCTGCGTAGGCAAATGTTCGCTCAACTCCAAGAGACCATTGGTAAAGCACGTGACTCATAGTCAATTTGGATCTGTTGAGAAGTAGGGTGATGTACTCGAAAATGAGGATGAGCAAAGCATCATGCAGGGAGTGGTGGGGGTCATGAGGCTAGGACGGTACCATATTTAGGGAATCAGAGAAGTGCCAGCAACGTAATGAACTTCATCCGGATCTTGCTTCCAGTCCTGCGGCTCCTCTCTTCCAAGTGCCTACTGAGGAAGCGAGGGAACCCAGTGCTGGGGAGAACGAGCGCTCCCAGGTAAACATTCCCACTTTTACAGCTACTATCTCCATGCTGCACATAGATAGATACTTCCCTGCTCTATTATTGATAATACAGAACGCACTCGACACCTTCTCTACACACATAAAGCTGTCATCTCCTTTCCCTCAGGTACATATTCCCTTCCAAAACCTTGCGGTCCTGCCTGCTCGTGTGACTGAGGCTGCTGGTTTCCGGCGCTGCACTAGGCTTAATACGCCCCTCGGCGGTCCTTGGTGCACTTGTGTCAGGAATGGGCAGGGGCGAGGTCCGGCAGGGATTGGTCGTATCGAGCCGGGGGCGGGGACAGGGACTAGGCAGAGGGGAGACTGGGTAGATTGAGCTAGGCTAGGTACAGGGGAAGAC
>KV424056.1:0-84141 GCA_001632435.1 Calocera cornea HHB12733
TAATAAAATACATTGATCTGGTCTTCATGACCAGATCGATTACATACCAACCTGCCTGACGCAGATTATATCTAAGACGGGCTCGAAAGCCCTCTGCTATCGACGCGGGCGCCGGGGAACTTGCCCAGCGCGCGGGATTCCTCCTGGAATTGCCTGGACAGCAGGTAAAACAACTTATATCAGCTATACTAACGGCAGAGGCTAACTAGGGTATCTCAAATTGCCTGAAAAGGCATTGTAGAACAGGTCACCTCGACCCGTTCTCATTCCGGGTCGTCGCAGGTCACCTGATGAGGCTGGACTGAACCCAGCCAAACGGGCCCTGACATGCAGTGTCTGTCTAATGTCGTTAATGACTTCCTTCTGCATCCCCGCCAACCTTGAGATGGTTTGGGGGTACATCTGTGTCACGCCTACCCCAGGCCCGTCTTGTCATCGAGATTGGGTAACGTCGCACGGAGTCAGCAGTGTTTTGACCGACGGCTTTGATGTTCCGATGTCCAGCACCGCATCGCAGCACCTGACGAAATGCTCTTTTGGGCTCAAAATGTGTATTGTTCTATTTGAAACAACGCCAAAGGCAAAGGTACCACAGACGTAATGGCAGTGATTAGAACATTGCTGTGATAGTGTACAAGGTCTCGCTCAACGTCCCCCACGATCTCACCTCATCGGCCCACGCTCCGTACAACAGAGAGGAAGCACAAGGAGAACAACAGAACGACCAATAGAAGAATCCAGGGACCAGAGCAACACAAGGCTCTCACGACCGTGGTTCCCTCAATTTCAACGTTCCCCAATCAAGCTTCACGCAACCCTCGCCAGCTCATCCGGGGTCAGGTCGAGCACAAACATGTGCGACCTGTTGCTCTTCGGCTCGATGAGCTTAATCCCCTTCTTGCCCGGTGCAGTCGGCTTGGTCGAGATGGCCGGAGCAAACGGACGGAGCGGACGAGAAGTAGGGAACATGTTCCGACGAGCCGGGATATTATCGCGTTGAGCAGCGGCATGGGCGGCGGACGGGTTGAGAGGGGAGGAGCCGTAGTGACCAGACAAAGGAGAAGTCGCAAGAGAAGCTGCATATATGCGGTCAGATAGGCGCATATATGCACGGAAATTGTGGAACTCACTCATGGCTACAGCAGTTGATACAAGTGACACGATAATATGAGGTTGGGAGGGGTTGGGGTATGCGAAGGTGCGAAGTGGCTGGTGGGGGAGTCCCGGTCAATTCCGGAGGTGAAACGAGGGAGGGAGGAGTGCTCACCAACTACAGGGGATATCTCAAGAGGCACGCAGAGAGAATACGGTGATGAGAGTGCGGGAGGGCCGTTGGGTTGTGTGGGGGGAGGGCGGGGAGCGTTCTGTGACAAGGAGCAAAAGAGTGAGATCGGTTGGGTATTTGTAACCTGTGGGCACGGGGAAGGGGGCGAGGTGACGGAGAGGCCGGAAGCTCACTGGCGCGCCCAGGGCTTGACGCGCCTGGCCGGCCAGGCAGGTTCCTTGGATTTCTTTGGGGGTGGACCCCGATCACCCCGGCATTCTCCTTCCGGGCAAACCCTCTCGTACACGCTGCTTACGTCCGAGGCGCCGTCTCCCAATCCACAGTCCAGACAACGGTAACAGCCACACGCATCCTTCATCCTGTATCTGTCAATCGTGACCCTCTGATTCTGACGTCGCCTGCTGCAAACCACCACATCGCCTCACCCAGATGTGGTGAAGCCTCTTGGCTCGCCCGGATTTGCCCGCCCGATTTGGTCTTCACCAGGGTCAACCCGAGCTCCCCGCAGGACGGGATCAAACGGAGAAGTCAATGTGAAGAAAGGGTTCGTCCCCAGTGTAAAGTCACCATCATGTCGGAGCCCCGCAATAATGTATGCACGAACCTAATGCCCCCAGTTGGAACTGTCACTACCGCCGTGGGTCGTCCTGTCCACTCTCTGTCATCGGCATATCCGGCCATGTGTCTCTCCATAATCTTCGCGACATGGCTGGGCACGTCTTCTGTTGCAGTCGGTCTTCTCTCCCCCTCGCCGGCTGTAGCCCGACTGGTCAAGGGTCAACCGGTTCACCATCAATGCCCTTGGAACTGCTGCTCCTGGCCGACCATATGGATCTCGGACTGGGTGGGCGTTTTCTACGTATCGTCTCGGCGCGGTAGAGAGGCAAATGACTTAACCGGTGCTAGCCCAGCGTGGTCCTCTCGTCCAGGGTCACACTGCCGCCTCACCACCTCAGGGTCGACGTCTGCCTGGTTCAGATGGAATGTAACCATCATGCTGGTCGCTGCTCTTGCTGTCGCGCTCGTCGCCTCGGCTAGTGATCCCACCGGTTGTCCCTGCGGCCGGCGGAGCGCGCGACCGGTGAGCAGACATGTCCGTGGTCGCCGTGACGTATCGCGCCCTCCAGCCTGGCAAGTCAGCACCCAAGATCCGTCGCCATACCTGGGCCGCGCTCCACTCGCACGGACTTCCTTCCCTCTGAAGATTGTTGCTTGACTATATCGCCCCGGCGTTAGATTACGATTCCACTCCGGTGCCAGTCTTAGCCCGCCCTATCCATCCCCTTCTCACCCGCGAGGGTCCCTTCATATCGCCGGTCAGCATTGTTTGCGATCTCCCAGCGGAGCACACGAAAGCGCACTAGCGTTGACAATACAACAAGTCATCATCCCTGGCATTGGTTACCGTTGGTTACCTGGCAACGTGTGGGATAGCTTAGCGCCCAAGTCTCGCCCTGTGTAGTGTCGGTTACCGACAGCCTTGCGCTTGCTCCGTCCGCTATCGTGATTTTAATTTACGCTGCGTTCTCTTCTTCTGTTCTGATACCCTGATGCTCGGCTAGATCGAGTTCCATTTGGCTGGGCACCTCTTCCACCTTCGTGCATTGGTATCCCTTAAGCGAGAGTCATTGTTAAGAAAGCAAACCCTGAGGGGTACCGGTTAAACATCTTTGGAAGCAGTGCGTTCAATAACCGTCGCATTCTCTCGAAGGTGCAGAAAGATAATGGATAACAATGGATATAGAATTGGCCCCTCTAGACATCACACCTCGGATCAGCGTTGCAGGTAGCGACAGGCTCCAACTTGCCGAGCCCGGATGCCGGCGTTCGTTGATGAGGTGGGCGACCTTCCTCAATTGCGTGCCCGACGGATCGTCCGAGGAAGATTGCACCACATGCAGGGAAGGGCGAGGTCGTTGTTGATATTGGTTGTACAGGCGGCGAGGTGCGGTTGCACGAGGTGAGGACCCGGAAAAAGTACTAATCCGTCCCACGGATAAGGACGACATGGTCGGGATTCGACGTAGCCGGCGGCCCGGGCGCGCGTCGAGAGCCCAATCGAGTATGCGAGCATGGCGGGCCATTGGGACTCGTGTGGACGTGTGGGTTAGGTCGACAGTGCGAAAGAACAATCCGGAAGCAAGGCAAAGACAGACGAGATATCGAGCGCCGGCCAAGGAGAGAGCAGAGCTCCGCAATGCTACTCGACGTAGATTAGGAGCGTCCGCTCAAGAATGTACTTGCCCTCCTTGTACTTCTGCGATTGTTCAAATGCCTTGTCCTACGGACTTGTTAGTTCAAGATAAGGTAAGATACATGTGGGCCATACATATTTCCAGCCGAGCGTCTGATTGCACTTGACGCAAAAGATGTCGCGAACGGTGTGCAAGCCAGTTGTCATCGCTCTATCCTCGGGTGCTCCTTCGACGACATTAACGCTGCAGTCTGATCAACACAGCTCCCGTGTGTGCGTTTTGTCACCTACACAAACTCAAAGAGATATGCCCTGCCATGTTGACCGTTGAACGCCTGCGGTCTACGTGAGATGGCACGCCGCATGATTAACCGCTGTACAAACCTTTGATATGATAGATTCGACATTGGCAATATGAGCACGACATTTGTTGCAACCGAATATTTTCTTGCCGTTCAGGTACTCCCTCAATGTCATACCCATGTTGACTTATGAGTGGATAGTACGGTGTGCTGGCAACCTGTCGTGTTAGGGGCTACTGTACGCTCGCCCGCGTTACGAGCATGAATACGTTCCGGAGCTCGGCTCCGCGACTGGAGGCACTTGGCTGACAGCCCGCTGGAAGGCACACCCCGACGCCGGGGCGGAGGCGGCGGGAGCAAAGAGACAACTTCCCCGAGCGGAAGCAACACAACGAGGCTTCCTTTGCTCCCGATTGGGAATCTTTGCTTTCCTGGGTAAGCTCTGCTTCCCCCTGACTTCATTTGCCTCCGCCGGAGATCTCACTCCGCCCGTAGATTTGCTTCCACAACAAGGGTCTGCCTCCGCCCCGCATTTTACCTCCCATTGGCAATTTACACCCGCTTTCAATTTACATCCGCACAAGTATTTGTTTCCGTAATTTGTATTTGCTTCCGCGGCCGAATTTGTCTACGCTTCTCAGTTCGACTCCGCTCCCCCGATTGCTTCCGCACAAAGTTCGCTTCCGCCTCTTCTTTGGCGTCCATGGAGCTGATTGCCTCCGTGATCCCATGACTTTGCCACCGTCTGAGAGTTCCTTTGCTCCCGCTTCTCTGTCTCCGTGAAGTATTTCCATACGGCTCGGAGCCGCGGAAGCAGGTGGCACGTGTCGTGCATCGGGCGCCTTTGGCGCCCTCCAGGGTCCCTTGTGGTGTCGCGACGGGCGACAAGCTCGCGTTATTCTCGAGCAAGTTCGTTCCCCACAGCATCGACGACGACGGTGAACGACACACTATGAGCAGCGGGGCATCGGGTAGTAGCTCTGGAGAGGAGGAGGATGGTCAGTATGAAGTCGGTAAGCCTTCTCAGCATGTGTCGCCCTGGACGAGATCTCATGTTCGCCTATTAGAGTGCATTTACTCTGCCGAGGCGGTTCCAGACAAGCCGGAGGCCACGAAGAGAGAAGGGGACGAGAGCGTTTATCCTGGATGGGTACGTCAGCATATAACATCAAGCTTTCCACATGACCTAAGTCCCACTGTAGAGCTATCTAGTCAAGGTGAACTACTATCACACGGTGTCTGAGCTAGTGGAGGCTAACGTCCGTTAACAGTGGGCTGGGTACCCAGATTCCGAAAATACGTCGGTGTTGTTTACCTGGCTGCTATTCGAGATCTAACAGAAACTGCACCTAGGTGGGAGCATGAAGACCAGTTTGACGAGGCGACACAGGACTTGCTTGAGCGTTTCTGGAAAGCAGTCGGTATTGAAGGGGATCATGCCAACTACGCCTTCGGCACTCAATTCGATGCACCCCTAGCGTGGATAGGCGAGTCACTGCTATACTGATTGCGGATGTGACCTAACCAATATCTAGCTGATGAGAAGAAGCGATTTCGTGAGGCAAAGGAGAGAGAAGAGAAACAGAAGAAAGGGAAGACCAAAGAAGTCACGAAAGGCCGTGCCCAAGAAAAGGCAGCTGTAAGCCGACAGACAAAGAAGAGCGAAGTATCTTCTATTGTATGTGATGCTTTGCCCAACAGTCTTCAATAGACTCACATGGCTTGCTAGGCTTCGAGAAAGACAGTAGTAGCTAGTCAGCCGACTATAGCGACTCGGAGACCTCCACCCCCAAAGGCGGGCCAGCCCCAACTCAAGACAACCGGAAAAAGTCAATCGGGCCGCAAGGCAAAGGCGAAGTCTGTCGACTTGCAGTCCGACTCTGACGGTCCTGACGAAGACCTGTCCTCTGCACCGCGCAAGAAGGGGAAGAAGAGGACGCGTGGATCCGCAAAGACAACTGTTGTTGTTGAGGCAGATTCGGAAGAGTTCATTTCTTCGGAAGAAGACGGGGCTGCGACGAAACCTGGATTGAGAAAGGCACGAGTATCGAAAGTCGCTCCTACTGCCGAGACCTTGGAGGAGGACACGGCACATAACAGACGTCAGGCTCTCAGAGACAAGCTTAAGGAAGCTGCCTTGAACCAACTGAAAGACAAGAGAAATCGCCGCCAGAACTCGATCGATCACACCACCGACGATAAGACCAAGTTGAAGAGTCTGTCACCGGTCGCGGAAGTGCTGAAGGAGAAGAAAGCATTTGCTCAACCCGCACGGCTTTGGAACGCTGCGAGTATGTTACATTCCTTTGGTATTGCACTATGCTTATCTTGTTGTTAGCCTCGAAACCGTCACAATCTGGTGATGGAGCTACGGATACAGCCATGCAAGATGCAGGCGCTGATGGTCTTTTTTCGGGTGGCGAGGATGACGAAGATATGAAAGACCTCTTTGGGGACTCCCCTCCCCCCGCAGACGCCCCAGCCCCCAACCCTGCGACTGCAAACACAGAGCGTGCTGCAGCTCCGAGAACTGCGGGTCCGAGATCGTGGAAGGAGTCCAGAATCAAGTTCTACGATCCTGCTGCTGGCAAGCCCGCGCCGAAGACGCTCGACCCAGGGAACTCTCCCAAACCTATTCTCGCAAAACAAAAGATTCTCTCTCGTATCATGAACGCTGCTGCAGAAGGAGGCCCCGATCAGGTGATTGGCGAAGATACAGCGGAGATTGTGATGGAAGATGCGACCGGGGCTAGAGCGGAAGAAGACCTGCCGGATTATGATGAGGAATCTAACCCTGTGCCATCCATTCCAGCACCATCTTCCGCTGATGACGTGGCAATCCCGATTACGCGCTCTCCAGCAGGAGCCCATCCTTCAATGTCTCCTCTGGCCACGGGAAATCAAGAACATGTCAGAAAGACCGAACCACCTGCAGTGGATGTCGTTGATCTTACGAAAATCAGTAGCGATCAACCAGAAACGTACGGCTTCCTTTTTTATTCTAAATATAGCGACTCACGATTCTCAGTATTGATCTGATGGAAAGCGACCCAGAGGAGTAAGTGTTCATGAGAAGGACCGAGAATGAAACTAATGCGATCATAGAGGGCGTGCAGACTCGGACATTGTAATGTTGGATTCAACTGAGCACAGGTCCGTCGCGAGGTTTGGTCAGAAGCGTGGCAATCTAATGCTCTTTCACAGCGTCATCCCCGCGTCCATTTCTGCCTCGAATTCTGGCGTGTATTTTGCAACTATCTGGACAGCCGGTGAAGCCATCACCAATGTGAAACTCATGCAAGTATCAGCTCTCAGGAAGTTCGCCCCGAAGTTGACCTTCCTTTGTCGTGAGCATCGGCTGGATCTGGTCTCCTATTACTCCACAGCGACCATTCTCCCTGTGCTGGCTCAATCAAAAATTCTCCAGACGGGTCTTCTGATGTTTGAGCCAATGGGTGCCGACCGTGGCACTGCCAACGCTTCTTTCCGAAATCTGGTGCATTGGCTACATGATCTGAGCTGGGTCAGTTTTACGTATATCCTTGCGCTATTGATGCTGAGGAATAATCTATGCAGGTCGCCGGTGCATATGTGGAGCAGCCCAACGAGAGGAAGAAGAGACTAATTATCCTCTTCCATTCAACAAACGTCGCCGTTGCACAGGCCTGTCAAGTGCCTCCATGGAGCTCGCGAGATGGCATTCTGATCGCTGCGGTTGAGCTTCCGGAGAGCGCTAATTGGTCACGAAATGTCATGGCTGTCGAGGACCAGCAAGCCAGCAAGCCCCCTGTTGTGGATCCCTCCTTCGTGCAGTACACCGTGGAGAAGTTGCAATTCCCGAGATCAACCCTCATAAACGAACTCTCTGGCAAGCCGTATTGTGTGGTTCCTGACCAATCGGCCGGCGATGTGTTCTTGATGGAAGACGTCCGGAACCTTGCCAACACCCTCGACTACTTCAAAGCTGCGTCACGGGTACTGGGCGAAGTCATAGATCAAGAGACCATCGTATTCATTCATCGAAGAGCTTTGCGCACTCTAAGGGACCAAATGCAAGAGATTATCCGCCTTCGAAAGTATCCGAGAGTATACTTCTACTGCTTTGGACTCGGCGATCCTGGGCAGAATGATTCCTTCGTTGAACGCGAGCCACGTCTCATCTCGCCAAGAGGTACGCTAAACGAATGCCAGATCGTATCTGGGTTCTCAATTCGCTCCTAGGTGGTATTCTCACCTTTACTCCGCAAGCACTCCTAGAAGATCCGGTGGGCATTGTCCAACTTGTGAATGATCTAAGCAAGAAACAGGGGTGGCAATGCTATATCATACCCCCTGTGTTGGCCGCATTGCAGGAGTTCAAGGATCCCCAGAATGAGAAGCAGTACGTCTGCATATCGCGGGTTCTAGTACGGGCTGACCAAATCCTGCAGAGCATGGGCAATTGTTACGTTGATGTTGGCATCAACCAAGCCAGAGGACCGTCTGATTCTAACAGAGTCCATTGACTGTGTTCGGGAGCGTCTTCGGGCGAAGGAACAAGTTGCCCATGTGGACGAGGATCAACTCCACGACAAGACTGCCTACATGTGGACCTTGGGTCAATTCGAGCTATTGGAAGCCGATGCAGGGAAGCTCCTTGACATGTGCCGTGTGGTCGCCACCGAGAATAGCACGACGATAAATAAGGAGGATGTGGTGAAGAAGATATTCGAGGATATGTTGTCGATGCAGAGGCAGCCGAGGCTTCTGGAGAGTTACCGAAGATTCGTGGTAGTCACATCCTCCGATCGAGAAGGGAAGGATGATTATCTGGTAAGCTGCAAACGAATCCTACAATTAACGCAGCATCCTTGCTGATTTGACTGCTGTAGAATCAACTGGACTGCTCTACAGCATCAGAGTTCTGGGAAAATGTACGCGCCGAGTTTGCAAGGGAGCAAGAGCTCGCATTTGTACAAACCCCCCCACTAGGAAGTATGGACGTGGATAGCCTGTAATATGTATAATGGTCTCACTAATGATGCTGCACTGTACTGTATCGCATATTGTACATGTAATGACTACGTGTTGCTCCACAACAGCGTACGCAAATCCTTGAACTTCTCGGAGTCGTTGTAGAGATAGACCATGGAGTTGAACATGCCGGGCTGGATGGTCTCGGCGCGATGCTTGTAGAGCCACATGACAGCGCCCCAGCAGACGGCAGAGAAAAGGGAGAACAGGCTCGAATCAGGAGGTATTGGCCGCCCAGGCTGCCTCTTGTCGGCCGGCACGACAGAGCGAGGGATGAGAGCGGCAACGACGCGTGAGCAGACATACAGCACGATCTGCGAATACACGTCAACGCAACACCCAGAGATTGAGTGAAGGGAGCTGGCCTGCTCGTTGACAGCTGTCCTGCTCCCGAACACGAGATAGCCTCCTATCAGACCCGAGATGAACGTGTCCGACGACCGCTCCTTCCCGCCGTTCGCGCGGCGCTGCAGAACGCACAACGCTTTATATAACGAGACGAATTTCGCGAGATTGAGCGCGTGCTGCTTCGTCAGGCGGTAGATTACTCGGATTCGTGATTTCCAGCTATGATGAACGACGTGAGCCCTCGAAATGCGCTGGCACCGATGTGACACTCACTCGCCACGACCAAACAGCAGGGACATGATCAAGGCATGGGGAAAGCGGATCTTGACACCGTACACAAATCCATTTCGGGCGCCCTTGATGATGCTGAACAGATCATGGTAGGCTGGGTTGGATATGAGGGCGTTCAGATCCATCGTGTGTACAGGACGCGGGGGGAAAAGCGGGGCAGTTGAGAGGGAGGGAGACAGGAGGGCGGGCGGGGAGCACTGTGGGCAGACGATCAGCACATATGGCAGGGCGGGTGTGGCACCCTGAATAGCCGGAGCTTCCTTTTCACGCGCATCTCCACACCGTGAAACATTCCGGATTAACTTCACTTCCGAACATGGGCCCTGAGGCTTGTCTCCGCTGGTATCAATTGCCCGCGACAAGAGCGACAGGCTCAGGTTCCACCGGCTACAGTACCACATAGCCACTGCGTAGCCACTAACCCTAAGCAGCTGACTTTATTACTCAAACGAGCTGTTGTCCTTCTGTACTTCGGTCCAACAGCTTGTTTCTGCTTCATGGTTTGCTTCCGCCTAATAGCTTAATTCCGCGTTGTAGTTTATTTCCGCTCAACCATTTGCGCCCGTTCAGAGGTCTGCCTCCGCTGAAATATTTGCTTCCACATGCTTTGCGTCCGTTTAGGTGGTTGTTTCCACTAAACTCATTTGCTTCCGCTCAAGAGCTTGGGGGCCTGCTGGTAATTTGCATCCGCTTCCTGGTTTGCTTCGCAAAATTGTACTTCCGCTCCCTTGCTTGCTTCGGCTTAGTAGTTTGCCTCTAGCTTGGACTTTACTTCCGTTAGGCAATTTGCATCCCCTGAACCTGTTGCTTCCGTTCTTCATTTGCGTCCGCACATTATTTTCCTCCGTCCCAAATCTGATTCCGCGATGAGCCACACCGCCTTTTCGAGATCTGCATCCGCTCTTTTAGTTTGCTTCCGCTATAGGGGTTGCTTCCGTTACAGGGCTACTTTTAGTCCCGAGCGCAGAGCGTTTGTTGTGAGAGGTCCTCCGGCTGCGGGCCTGCCCCCGGCCGTTTCGTTCCGGATCGAGCCGACCCTGACGACGGAGGAACACGTCGGGGACGCGCTGCGGTGACAACTCTACACGTCGACCTGCAGCGACGGCTGCACAGGAGTCAAAGCGTATAAATGATGTGATACCACCTTGGACCGCCTACACACCTAGATTGGCTCACCTGCATACTATGGCGACTGCTGAGGAAGTTTCATACTCCTGCCCCAATGCGGATCTAACCATTCGATCATCGTTGGACGGCGCGACCTTTCCGGCACGGTCTTCATCGCTTGTTTCCGCTAGCATTGTCTTCGACGACATGTTCAGCATCTGCACGCCCACGGATAGTCCCGTCATAGATCTCCTAGAGCCATCGGGTACCTTGCTTCAGCTGCTGCAATTCATCCATTATCCGCCCAGCCCCTATTCGGCAGAAGACACGCCCCTCCCGGTGGAAACGATCTCGTCCCTGCTCACGCTGGCCGACAAGTACCAGTTCAAGACGCATTTCCTCGATACGATCCACACGCACCTCTCAGCCCACATTGCATGGTTTCCGATGCAAGTATACGTGCTGGCGACACGCTGTGATATCCCCGATATGGCGGATCAGGCAACAGCGTATCTCCATCGCCCGCCGCTCTCAAAGTGGCCGGAGAGCATCATCAAGGCGCTGCCGTCTGCCCAAGCTTATCACACTGTACTTCGACTCCAAGCACACCGGATGGAGAAGTTCCGCGAGATCCTGCTCGCCGAGGATATCTTCCCACACGGCTACGGCAATTGCCTCCTTCATGGACCCGCGACAGCCAAGCTCTGGGAAAGAGCACGAAGGACGATCGCTACTCGGCTGGATGCTGGATCGGACGTAGGCGAAGAGATGCAGCAATCCCTCCTTACTTCCGTGGCTCAATGCAATGCTTGCGGGATGGCGCTCAATCGTGCCGTCGACATGTTGAAGGTGTGTCTGGTCTTGCCTTCCGAAATATCCGCTAATCATTGCTTGCAGTACAAGTGTGCTCGTGTAGCCAAAGTGGCAAGTCGGGTTCCACCAGAGACGTCATGACCTTCCACTCTTCATCCTCTTCTACCGAACTCGTGCACGGACTAGCTGATTGTCATCTGTATTCCATCTTGCAACGAATCGTCAATGTACATAATAGAGTTGTTGGGACACCTGAAAACAGAAAACAGAAACGGAACGAGCGCACATCGCTTAACTTCAAGCCTTCTTGTCACCCTCCTCCTCCGGCTTCGCCGGCTGCTCACCCTTTCGCATCCAACCCATCCTTGCGACGACATACTCCTGGCCGATGACTTCCACGCCTACGCGTATAGCTTCGACGACCATGTCCTCGACCCACTCGTTGTCATCCCAAATGTCGAGCCACTCGACAGGCACGCCCTGCGTGACCTGCGTATGTAACAATGTGTGGGTAGGATCGGACAGGTGTAGGAGAAACTGGAGCTGTCGCTTCGAAGGCGCGCTCTCGCTCGTCGCGCTCGGGTCAAGGGAGAGCGAGGAAAAGTATGGCTGGATGCGGAGAAACACGCTGGAGTAGGTTGTCGGGTTCTGCTGAGATACGGCCCGCGAAGAGGTAGGCTTCTCTGCATGAGACTTGATCATGTCTTCCAAGTTTGCCTGAAACGCGAATGAGTCAATAGAATTAGGGGACGAAGACACAGCCGACGACCGTCGTAAGGGATCGGATGGAGGTGAGAACATACCTGGGCGAGCTTAAGAGCCTGCTCGTATCCCTCAACGCTGTGTAAATCCCTCTCCCCCTCATACGACGGTCCTTCTTTCGGCTTCGACTCGTTCCCCTTGTTCACCACCAGATCACCGCCATCAACTTGCTCCATGATCTTGGTCAAAGAGCGATAGACAAGAGATTCGACACCCTCATAGCCCTGCATGTCGTGACTGAGCCACACTTGGATCACCTCATGCTCAGCTATGGGGGGCGCGACGGCATTGAGTATCTCGGTGAATGTGCTGATGCCAGCGGTCCTGAGATCCTGACCTGCGCGAATGTTAGCCAAGGTGCGCAGTCAATGGACTGCTGCTGAACGTACTCAGCTTGTCCAGATTGGCACTCTTCACATATCCCATGACGCCATCGGTCCACTTCTTGGCCTGCTCATTGGTCTGTAACTGCTTCGCCTGTTCTTCAGCCACGGTCCTCGCCTGCTGCAAAGCAGAGCTCGCAGTAGACCACAAGCCGCCGACGCCACTCCAGCCCCATCCACCCTGAGAGGGCGTGCGGTCATGTCCGGGAACTTGCGCCACAGCAGCCTGCTGAGCCTGCTGACGCGCGCTGGGTATCGGACTCGCGCGGTTCGAGCGTGCCGAGTCGGTGCTGCCCCGTGCCGCACCCGGCGCTAGCGTGGGGCTGATACCTGGGGTAGCAGATGGCGGGCGGGAGGTGGACGCGGCGAGGATAGATGCGGTGGACTTGGGAGGCTCTGAGCTCTTCTGTGTGATCTCGTCCAAGAACGCGAGGACGTCGGCTGTCTCGCCAGGCGCCGGGGCCGTCGCAGCGGTGGCTGACGGCTCGGCCGGCGCGCCTGTCGCCGGAGGCACAGGTGTGAACGAGTCAAGATCGTCGAGGAACTGAAGGGCTTCTTCAGCCTTGGACGTCGGCTTAGATGCAGCCATCCTGAAAGAGAAAGGTGACTGAGGTATATGCTGCGCGACGATAGGAGGGCGGGTGATGGCGTTGAGCCGCCCGCAACGCGAAGCCACTCTGACGAGCGGGACCAATCACCGACTATCACGGCGCGATCAAAGCGACTCGGACTCTGCTGGGACTCTGCTGGACCCTACCATCACGTCAGTTTGCGTCCGTCAAGTGAGCTGGTAGCGACGGAAGCAAAGAGGGTCTCAGCGGAAGCAACTCGCGCTCATTGACCGAGCTGGGCCGGAAACAAAAGAGTCGGTCCTTAGCTCCCGGCTTGGGTCCACTTGTTTCCGCGGGGGCCTCCTCTACCTCCGCTCAACCCATTGCTTCCGCTGTAGTTATTTGATTCCTCCCTGTATTTGCTTCCGCTTCGCTCATTTGCTCCCGTCATAGCATTTGCATCCGTGTTGTTAATTCGTCTCCGCCTTCTTTATTTGCCTCCGTGACTGTCACTTGCTTCCGCTCAAATACGTCCTGCCGCTGTTGAGTTGTCTCTGTGGCTTGCTTTTGCCTCCGCTCCAGGAATTATCTCCGTGTGATTCATTTGCTTCCTTTGTGTCAACTACATCCTATACTACATTGGCAAGAGCTGGAACATTTGCCTCCGCTTGCAATATTTACTTCCGCGCCTGCACCTACTCCTACTTAGTTTTTTCACCTCCCGGACATTCTGCCTCCGCTACCAATATTCAGTTCCGTCTCAGACATCTACTCCCGCAGAGCACTTTTGCCTCCTGCCTTTTTGCCTCGGCACAAAATAGTTGCTTCCGTGACCCACCGCAACTTCTGCTCTGGAGTTTTACCTCCACTGGTCTAGCTGCCTCTTCAGGGTCCATTCCCTCCCACCTTTCTATATTTATTTACCTCCGTTCTGACTCCGCTCAGAGTATTTGATTTTGCTTGGGATCCGTCTGACGGACGCAAACTGAGGCAATGCTGAATGATGTCTGCTACCGGTGCGCACTGCCGCTTCTCTGAAGTCTTCACCACTAAACTAGTAACAGACTTTTGTGCTGGCTGCCCAACAGCGTACGATATACACCCTGGGCCCGGATGAGCCAGATATCTGGTCCCCCTTGCTGGAGCGCTTTGGACCCAAGCCAAGCCAGTTCCACAACGCCAAGCCTTACCGGGGACGATAGGGACCCCTCCCGACGTCACTGCTGCTCAGTCATGGCTGGACCCCGCTTAGGACTCATATGTGTGGTTCATATACGTCAGCCCCTAAGTCCACTACCTCACGCACTTTACTGCGGGCTTGGCAAAGGCTTCCACCAAGAGCTTTACTCGATAAGACCAATGTCATATATATAGGACGGGGTGCGCCAGCCGCCGGCTGCTGCTCATCTGGAACCCCAGTACTTGCACAGAACCCACAATGCCTCATACTGACGAGCATCATCTGACTGGAACTCACGGCCGTGGTGGTGCGGGCAACAAGGGTGCGTCCATGGTGCTTTGTCCAGCAAGAACCCCTCTCTTACCCGAAAACATAGGCGGCTACTATGTCGGTGACGCCGATATTGATCCGCAAGTGCTGCACGACAGCACCCTCAAGTCCTACCATCCTTATAGCAAGACCGATGGAATCCCTATTGAGGGAGGGCCCGTTAAGGAGGATGTTACCAGTACTGGACGTGGGGGAGCGGGAAACATGCACCCGTGAGTCTCCGATCGCAAACGTGCCCTAAGAAAGCGCCTAAATATTGAGTTCTAGTGACCATCACCATCATGACATTGATGAGGGAGAGGGAGCTCTGAGGACCGGGCTCGGTGCCACGCACGACACGGGACGTGGAGGTGCGGGCAATATCGAGCAGGCTGAGAAGACCAGCCTCAAGGACAAGATCAAGGGTGCGTGTGTACAGTATCTGTCATAAGCGGCCATTCTCATGGCCAGCAATAGCCAAACTAGGTAAAGATATCCACGCTGAGCACGTTGAGGATGCGTAGGACACTCCTTCAGAGCCATCGACCAATACAGTGGTGCTTATGTTCTACGATAATAGATACATTCGTTCCGTCCAATTGCTACAGCTACGCTACTCGTACACCAGCGTCGTTTCTTAGATGTTTTGGCAAATCCATGAGAGGGTATCTCTTGTGAAACAGGCTACACCACCTCTATGTAGTTCGCAGGAAACATGCCTTTGCGGCCAGCTATAGAGCCAGTCCACCTGGAGCTTTGTCAGTTTGCAGCTCACGCAGGACAGCGAGGCGGCTCACCAGTCGTCCGTGGAAGTTGTCTTCTTGGTGATGATGATCACGTCACCTTTGCGGAAACCCAGGTCGCCGGACTGCTGCGCTTCGAAGTTGTACAACGCGATGCCCTTCCCCAAGCCGAGGTCTGGCGCCTTGAGATCCTTCTTCGTACTGAGCAGCCTGATGGGGCCAGGCCGCGGCTCGGGCTCGGGCTCGGACTCAGGCTCGTCGTCATACTCCTCCGTCTCGCCGAATTCGTCAAAGATGTCGACCGGTTTCGGCGGTGGAAGGTTGGAGGACGGCCGCCGCCCGTTCGTCGACGAAGAGAAGAGGGACTTGGACGGCGCGTACGGGTCGAACTCGTCCATGTCCAGGCGGTTCTTGTATGCGGGCTCCCGGTCCCATTCGTCCATGTCCCTGCTCTTCGAGTCTAGCCTTTTGCGGCCATTCAGGAAGGAGTTGTCCTCTTCAAACTCGTCCTCGCGGTCTCGCGGCAGCCCCGGGGTCGACCGGCTGGAGCGTGAACGAGGGCGAAGGCTAAGGTTGCTAAAGCGGCTTAGACTGTTGGAGCGCTCGCGGGACAGAGTGCTCTTGAAGGGGTCCGGGTTGTCGTCGAAGCCTTTCCCGTAGTCGTAGTCCGTGGCACTGTATCCATCCACCTCGAGCGGCTTGTTGTTGAAGATGGCGCTGTTCCGGCTCGCCTTGCTTCCGAACAGACTGCGCCGTCTTTGCATTCCTGGCCTGGTCGGCGAGACGGCAGTGAAGTCGTGATCTGGGACCTCGGGGAAGTAAGAATCATCGCGGTCAGAGGAGCGCTTCGTCCCAAACGGGCTCGAAAGAGCGCGTCGCCTGTTCTTCTCCAGCGGAGGGGTGCCTATCCCGCCAAAGGCATACGGAGCCCCCATCCCGCTCGGACTGTACGGGTTCGGACTGGCGATCCAGTCGTCGGGCTCCTCGGAGACCCACTTGTGTCCGCCGGGCATGCCGGTGCAGGCGTCGAGAGCGCGGATGAGCGGGTCGGCCCAGTGCGGGGGCGGGATGACCCCGCTCAGCAGCTGCTTGGCCGTCACGTCTTCGTCGTAAGCGATCGCGTTGGCGTCCTGCCGCTCGACGAGGATAGAGCCTTCGATGGAGACTCCACCGAAGAGGCCCTTGGTCTTGGAGTATGAATACATCGTCGCGAGTTTGCCTTTGGTGTTCAGCGAGCCGGACGCCTCGCCGTTCCTGCCCAGCGGACCTACGGCGATGGACATGTTTCCGCCGAGTGTGAGGGAGCCGGCGCTCATGAAGCTTCGGACAGCCTGGATGTGGGGTCAGAGGTGAACACAGGGAGCACGAAGCATGGAGCGCACCGATCGAGAGTTGAGCACGACGAGGAAGTCGGTAACCTCTGCTCCCGCCTGGCCACCAAAGCCCATCCCGGCAGTGCCAATGGCGCTCGGGGCAGACCAGCTCCCATCATCCAGCCTTGCAATGACGATTCCACTGCCTGCCCTTGCAGAAACTACGAAGCCGGCTTTGAAGACGGTGAAGATCTGTGGGTGATCAGACCCTTGCTGAATGCGGCATGTATCAATGTCTACTCACGGCAAAGCCCCTCGCATTCTGGAGAACTTGCCTTGGGATGACGCCGTCGAGGCCGTTGTTGGAGCTGTCGACGAAGGACTCGACTGCGCATTGGTGAGCGAGCGACGCTTAGGGATGGGGTGAGACAAGTGCGTACGGATCTTTGTGCATTTCTGCACTTCCTTGGGCAGGGGTACGGGGATGGGTGAGTTGAGTTTTATGAGTGGCATTCAGGCTTAATGAACAGGAGGAGGAGGGAAGGGATTGGGCGGAGAGAGGGCGCCGGGAAGGGAGAGGGATAATGAGGGGGAGAGGGAGGAGTGGGATTGTGTCATTGGCCGAGGCGGGAATAGTCGGCTGGGCGGGGAGCCGTGTGGGTGTGAGGGAGGGCGCTGCGGGCCATGATGTCTCTCCGCACTCCGTAATGTGAAGCGGGCACGTTCTCGACTGCGTGGGCCCGCTGATGAAAGCTCTGGGGTGCCCGGGGGGTATCAATATGCGCCTATCCTTTGTGTGGGCCGGCCATGGGGAGGGGCGCCGACGAATAAGCGGGCCGAATGCGTCATGGCACCGTCGTCCATGTGCCGATCTAACCCCAGCGGGCTGCCCCTCACACGCCGGCTCAGCCACCGAAGCCTGACCGACCCGCTTCCTGTGCCTGCGCACGCTGACACGCTGACGCGCGTGGCCTCACATCAGCAGCACATCGCCTGGGCGACATCGCTCGCGAAGAGACGCCCGTGGTTGTTCAGCTCGGTGACCGCCACTCGACGCGTCTCCTCACCCCTGCCCCCTGCGACGACGGCGACGGCGACGCGATGAAGTCAAGGACGGCTACAAACCGCGCTGCCTCGCCGTTGCCCCCCGCCCCTCCCAGGCCACTCTCGCCCTCCTCGCAGCTCTCCCTCCTCCCGGCCGCATCCGACATCCCTCGATCCCGCGCCTCCAGCGACACCCCGCGCCCCGTCATCCGCCAGCAGCCCCCATCGCACTCCCGCTCAGGCTCACCCCTCCCAGAGCACAGGCTGCTCACAAAGCCGCGCAGATCCCCCGGGCCCCTCCAAAGAGGGCAGACCGTCGAGGTGCCCTCATCGCTCTCCACCGCCCCGTCCTCCTCGTCCTCCTTCCACCCCTTCCAGCCCACCCGCTCCCAGTCCTCCCGCCCAGACGGCACCTACCCGTCCTCGCACTCCCTCCTCCGCGACAACGCCGTCTCCCCCATCCCACAAAAGTCCCCACAAAAGTCATTGCGCAACTATGACACAAAGCACCTCCGCAGCGAGCTCGATCGACTGGGCTTCCTGCCCCACCTGCCCTCGTCACCCCAGCTCGGACTCCCACACTCTCACTCGCATCACATCACCATTCCACATCTCGGCGCACCGCTCGCATCATCCACATCCCTCGCCGCCGCCCTCTCCCCTCAACCAGCCTCTCAGCTACCATCCCTCTCCTCCGCCCATGCCCAGCTCGCGTCACAAGGCGAGCCTTGGCCCCTCCTACACGTCCATGTCCTCCCCCTCTTCAATGGCGAGCCCCTTCGATGTCCGATTGAGGACCTCAACGTCCTCGTGCGCAACCACCTCCACGCCGCCATCTCCCGCAGCCCCAGCAAGGTCATGCAGATGATGGAGGCCGACCTGAACGAGCTCGTCTCCACGGGCATGGTCACGCTCAACGCGGGCCTGCACGCGCTCGAGGGGGACAAGCTGCTGGCGAGGCTCGTGGACAAGTGGGGCTTCTTCTACGGCCAGGTCCTCCCGTATGTCGAAGGGGTGTTCCTGCCCTTCCAGACCGATCCTCTTCTCAAGGGACTCCGCTCATCAGCGAAGCGAGTCAAGGATCAGACTGACGAGGACACGACGATTTCGGCCCCAGCAAACAGAGTGGACGTCAGGATGCTTGTGCTGCATGCCTTCCGAGATCGGGTGCTCGATGGACTGTACCCAAAGCTGTTGATGCATCTCAGGAGTCGAGACTTTGAGAAGAACGCTCAGTGGGGCCCCAAATTCCAGCAGATGTGAGTCAAGCCGTCTTCTTACTGCTCTCCTGCGCTAACACGTGCCCAGGCTCCTTGTTCTGATATCCTCCTCGGCGAGCCAGCCTAATGCGGCACCGACCACTGCCCATCTCCTGCTACGCGCTTTCTCGCCGTCTATCCGACCACTGCATGGCCAATACGCATACCAGTCCCCGGTTTCCCTCCCATCCTTCTCTTCCGCCTCGCTTTCGCGACCGCGCGACCGGCGGGGCCGCATTGCTCCGAAGAACTACGCCGAGTCCTTCCAATGGCGCGAAGACGACGACTCAACAGGCGACGGCGACGTCGAGGAGACGCCGAGAGTGGGTGCATTCGTGGTGGGAAGTGCCATGCCTATGGGACTTGGCGTGCAGGGTGGATGGGGCTTGGGCTTGGGAGCGGGCGATGATGGCAGGCTGGAGCCGGTCAATAGTGGAGGAGAGGAGGACGATGAGGACGATACGCCACAAGACGATATGATGGCACGGGCCGGCGCGGACAGGATCGGTCTTGCGCAACCATATGCTTCCCGGCTTTAATGTATTCATTTGCACTTGACACTATGGATAGATTGGACCATCACAGACAGGCGTGCAGCCTTGGACAATTATGAAGCCCGTCTGGAGCAGGAGGCTAGGATTACCCTGTCTGTCGCCAGTCTTCCCGGCAGTTCGTCGGGAATCCGGGGTCAAGGTCCCTGAACCGCTCGGGCGACCTCCACTCTGTACACCCCACCCACCACATGATGTAAGGAGTGCAGCTATAAGTAGTCCAGGTTCGACTCGTGCTGGCAACATTGCCCTCAATATCCATCTGCTCTGCGCTCGTTGCATCCACCGTGCCCTAAACACCATGGCGAAGATACCAACAGTCACACTGAACACCGGGCAGAAGCTGCCCATCATCGGTGCTTCCACTGCTCTCCGCATTGATGCGCCTTAACTCAGACGAGGATGCGCTTAGGTCTGGGTACTTATGCTGGTCCAACTGAGGATCTGCAGAGTGCTGCTACTCCTTGGATCCTTAGTGCGCTCCAGGTGAGATCGGCCCAACGCGGCGTGTTGAAGCTCATCATTCTATCGTCTAGGTCGGCTATCGGGTACGCTGAAGAAAGCTCTTTGGGCGCACCCAGGCTGATGACCTCTCAATAGCACATCGACACCGCATATAGTAGGCAACTAGACTTCGCTCTGACATCGCTCTGACGCCTCATGATCAGGCTACCATACGGAGAAGTCTGTCGGTGAAGCCGTCAGGGCCTCCGGTGTTGCCCGCGAGGAGCTCTTCATCACTACCAAGCTTCCGTATAGCACATCCCCAATTTTTGGGACTATATAAGATGGACTGATGTATGGTTAGAAATAACCACCATGGTTGTGTGCGAGAATCCTTGGAGATGAGCTTGAAGGACTCTGGACTAGATTACTTCGACTTGGTGAGTTCCCTGTTCAAGTGCTGCAA
The DNA here is from genome assembly GCA_001632435.1 of Calocera cornea HHB12733. NCBI lineage: Eukaryota > Fungi > Basidiomycota > Dacrymycetes > Dacrymycetales > Dacrymycetaceae > Calocera > Calocera cornea. Next base: position 20,359 of record KV424056.1, read on the forward strand.
ATTGCTGACCCCAGTAGTATCTGATGCACTGGCCGATGGCTTTCGAGCTCAGTGGTATGAAAGTGGACCTGTATATGCGCTTGATCTTCATTATTGATTTCCAGATGAGTTTCCTGACCCGGTAAATGACGGCAACTTCAAGGTGCTCGAACACCCAAACTATGTGGAGACGTGGGCCGAGATGGAGAAGCTCCTAGACACGGGCAAAGTCAAGGCAATAGGCGTCTCGAATCTCTCTTTGAAGACGTGCGTGCGATTTTCTGATGACTTGGACGAGCCTAATGGCACAGGTGTAGCCTTCCGGTTCTTCTTGAGAGCGCGAAAGTCGTCCCGGCCGTCAATCAGGTCGAAATCCATCCACTTTGTGCGCAGTTCGAGCTACAGAAGTACTGCGAGAGTAAGGGAATACACGTTACCGGATATTCTGCCACGGGTAAGTGAACGCGCGCTCTGAATATAAGCACTGCTCATCCCAATTACCATCTTCACAGGCTACGCGCCGGTTCAGAACCATCCCGAAGTCAAGAAGATAGCTGAGAAGCATGACACCTCCCCGGCTCAAGTCTCGTTGGCATGGGCCGTCTCTCGTGGTATCAGCATTTTACCGAAGAGTACCAGCGTAGAGAGGCAGAAGTCGAACCTCGTTGTAAGTGCCCGAACTTCTGCACGGTTGAGGATATCCCATGAGATATTTGCATGGCACAGTTGCCGAAGCTGGACGAAGAAGATATCAAGACGCTGAACAGCCTGGATGAGAGAAAGCATCTATGCCAGTACCCAGGTCCGAAAACTTACGGATGGACATACGAGGAACTGGGCTGGTGAGATTGTGACCTGCGGTAATGACAGGGTGGCCATGCCAATCTGGTCAACATGGCACATGATGAAACGAACAGGAGCGCATATGGCGCATTATGTATAATGAACATCGCATCGTTGAGACATGATGCAGTCCCGATGCGCAGTTGTGCTCGGACGATCCAGTTCCTCTCTGACCCCCTGCATATACTTACTTACTGTATATGTTCCTCGCTGGATTATCTCAGTGACCGGACGCAGAGACCTCCACTTGCCTGCTGCTATCTGCACGTGATCCAATGCAGCCAGGAGGGACCGAAGCCGGCGGGATTGGAGCAGGGGACCCAGCGGGCGCGCACGCGTCATGGCACGTGGGGACCACCCACATACCCGTAGCGGCGAGCGCCTGCGCCGCCGCATACACTCGCCAGTCCCGTACCATCTCTCTCGTTCAGTGTACCCTCACTCTGTCTAACGACCTTCCCGTCCTCCCCACTGCACGGCCGCCATGGCCAACGACATGCCACAACATCTAGTGCCTTGGTTTGACCACCATCTCAAAGTCCTCAACGACTCGTACATGGCGTTCTTCCAAGAGAGGTGCGGGCACCCTCCTATTCTTAAGCGCTAATCAGACTGACGTACAGCCATGCAGAGCAAGGCTGGAAGAGAGCTAGTTAGTCTGTAGTCATATGCTCAGTGATGCGTTCTGACATCTACTTAGTGTCGACTCGCTGTTCAAGCTATACACTCGCGCCAAAGGGATCGACGCCCAACTCGAGTGAGGGCTGCCTTCCTTTGGAGCAGATGTGTCAGATGTTGACAGTATGCCCAACAGTCGAGTTGAGACGAGCTCTACACGTCTGGCATGGAGAGAAGTGCTGGGAGAACTGGAGCACGAGGCAGCAACGCATTCTGCATTTATCGAATCGATTAAGAGCGATGTGATCACACCGTTATCGGTGTTCAAGGTAAGACTGGTCTCAACATAACATTGCCTCCAGCACTCATGTCTCATAGGATACGCAAGAGCGGACGCGTAAACGCATCAAGGAGGATATTAAGGAGAGCTATCAGCGGTATCATGAGATGGCAGATAGCATTCTTCCGAGATTGAAGAGGAACTACGTGAAGAAGTGTCAAGACGTTGAGGTACGCTCAAGCAGCACACGCAAGAGGGATATACTGATTAAGACGTTGCGTAGGATCATCGGGCTCAAGAACGAGCCGTGGAGATGCAGAAGCAACTGCTCTCCACACCGATGTCGCCTCCCCAAGGACCCAGCACCTCTTCATCGAATCTGAGCGCAGCGCCGCAGCCCGTGTCTCCAATACCATTGCCGCCATCTACAGCAGCACCCGTGCAGCGAGCACGATCACCATCAGCATCAGGAGGACTCTCTGACCTAGCACAACATGGGAAGAAGCAATTCGGCCAACTCATGAACTTTCTCAATGAGCGAAGAGATGGCAGGGAGGGCAACGGCCCCTTACCCAAAGACGTACCGACGTTGCCTAGTGCTGAGCGGAGCAGTGGTCCGGGACCCATCCGAAGTGTCAAAGCCAAGCGAGAAGCCGACGAAGCCGACAAGGAATACAGGAGCGGTGTGTTCCATCTAGAGACTCTCCGGCTACGAAGAGAAAAGATTCTGCTTGCGGGATACACGAGTCTAGAAGAACTGGTTAGAGAGTCCGCAGAAGTTGTCCAGCAAGCTCTCAGCAAGTACAGCGATGTCCTGGAAGTGACCGCCACAGCGAATGCTTCTCTTGCCCGTGACTTGCAAGGCAGCGTCGAAGGCATAACTCCTGCGAGAGACGGTGAGAGTCGACTGCCTAATTCAGCACCACCCGAATCTCTGACGTCCGTTCTCTGTAGCCTCTCTCGTCCGAGCGGCAGTCCCGAACGCTGTCGCCAATGCTCTGCCGAAGAGGGTCTTATACTGGAATTATTCCGTGGGCGAATGCAATGATCTCATATTTGGAGTCAGTCTCGTGGACTACGCGACCGCCAGAAGTCTCCCAGACGGTAGGGCTCCGGATCTAGTATTGAAGTGCATTCAGGAAGTGGAAGCACGAGGTCAGACGGTCACGATTTTGTCCTCCACATGTGATTGCTGATACACTCTCCAGGCTTGGAGTCTGAGGGGATCTATCGTGTAAGTGCAGCTCACCGTTATCCTTTCTCTGCTTATGCTCTTGGAAGGTATCTGGCCGACATGCCGCAGTGCAGGAGGTACAAGATACTTATTCTCCATTAATGTGCTTCCTTGACTTATTGGTTCTCCAGATGATGCACAAAATTGAAAGGAACGAGACAGAGTTCAACTTCAATCATCTTCTGGATGATGTCTACACGATTTGTTCACTTTTGAAGGTCAGCTCTCATCCTGCTTGGCTATGTCCAATGAACCGATGTAGCCGCAGTTGTATCTCCGAGAATTACCCGAACCTGTTTTTCGCTATCCGCTCCCGGATCGCTTACAATATAGCGAAAAGCGAGGTTAGCTTCATTGATCGAAGCTGGCGGACAACGCTCACACTCTCTGACAGAGGAACACATCTCCAATAATCTCCTTATCCTAAAGTCCAAACTGCGGCGGCTACCCGCGGTGCACCAAGCGACTCTACGGGTTCTTATCGAACATTTGGCGAAAGTTGCCAGCCGGAGCATTCAGAACAAGATGGATGCAAAAAACCTTTCACTGATCTTTGGCCCTGTTGTATTCGGTGAAGATGAGATGCCGAAGAACGGAGACGTATTGAGTGTCGGAATGGCCAAGGTTAGTATATGCTGTCGAACGAAACGGAGCCCTCTGACTAGTCTGTCAGGATACACTGATGGAGGACCTCATAAATTTTGCTCCCCTAGTGTTCTCAGATCAGAGTACCGCTTCACCTGCCCGCCCGAAATCACCACCGCTTCCGTCTGCGCCAGAAAATGAGGCACCGGCGGCTGGTCCGAGGGGCAATCCGTACGGCACAGAGCATAGCTCATTCGTCGTTATTCCCCCACGGGAGAAGGACTTTGCACCGACGATGCCAACCCGTGCAGCTACGGCAAACAGTATTCATCCTTCCCGCAAGGCATATACCCTCAACACGACAGAAACCGTACCAGCGCGTCAATCGAGGCAGCCCAGGCTGACACTGGATACAGTTGACACGCCCTCCCAGTTGTCCAACGATAGCGGTCGAGACGATGAGGAAAAGACGGCGATTCCAGGGCGTTCTTCCCACGAGTCCCCTGAGTCGACGAAAAGCCCGCTGACGGCGAGCCCCACGAAACTTCAATCTAGCCCGGTCAAGAGCCAAAGAACGAGCCCGCTCAGCGTCACAACTTCACTGCCGTCGCAGAGCTTCCCCGCTGAGCGGGAGACCGGTTCGACCACAACTTCCCCAGCCACTGCGGAATCGTTTGAATCCACGAAAACTTCATTCTCTATGCAGCAGTTGACGCCCCCGTCGCCTTCAGGCTCCGAAACGATACCTGAAGCTCGGATTGTGGCTGGTTAAGCTTGAGCAATCTTCTTCAATTTCTCCCTAACTTGGTCGAACATCTTCCTTTGCATGTACCATCTTGTAAGTTCATGGACGCAGCAACCCACACATACCCCAGAACGTTGATTAGGGTGAGACATAGATCAATACAGTAATGTACATACATTGGACTGTCTACAGGTGGGAAGTCTACGACGTTAGCCTGACGCAACCTGCTCGTGTCTGACGATAACGACAGGAAGCCTCGATGCAACTCATCTTCCGAACAGCGGTGTGGCCAACTCCGTCCTCAAGAGCGGTAGCGCGGTTGTCTGGTTTCGAAGACGCTGAGCGTTTTGGCCCACTGTATGACTCTGATGTGTGCCATCACTCTGGGTACAGGCTCAGCCTGCGCCCGCGTTAACAGGGTTGCAAACTTACTTGTCAGGAGAGAAACCGTGCACTTCCAATCCTTCGAGGGTGGTTGCCCTCGAAAGCGCCACATAGGCTTGCCCTGGGAGACGAGTCCGTTGGATAGAACCCGGAGGCAGCAAGGAAACCTACCTTTCTCGAAGACCTCCGAGAGGTCTATCTTGACGCGCTCCAGTGTTTGTCCCTGAGCTTTGTGGACCGATAATGCCCAGGCAAGGATGAGGGGCACCTCGGATATCCAACTTGGTCAACCCAATCACCACGATTGGATTTATGACAACATACCTGGTCCCGCTGCGCCTCTGCCTTACCCTTGACGTTGACCACAGAAAACTGCGTCGGTTGAACGAGGACAACTTGTCCAGTGTTGAACTTAACGATTGGCCATCTAGAGTTCGCAAGCTCTTCAGGATGCACCTTGCCGTCGCTGAGCGAGACCTTCGGGACACGGCCGTTTTGAGCCCACATCGGCACGTCTGCCTCTTGTGCACGACCGAGTTCGTAGCCATTGTCTCTAGCCTCCAAAGGCGTGTTGAATCCTACCACGACGCCTTGTGACCCGTTAACAAGAGAGCCCTGTTCAAGATTCTGCGGTGCGATCATCAGTGGCCCGCTGTCATTCTACATGATCCTCTTACTGCCACTAGCATCACTTGAGCGCCTTCTTTCAGAGTGATGGATGCTGGAGCAACGACATTGCGATCCAGCTTCTTCGTGGCGTCTGCCGGTGAGAGGGGATTGCCGCGGATGTCGGTTCCAGCAAAGTCTCGAGCGATGAATTTATAAGGTGGGGACCGTAACAGAGCGAGCTTCTGATCATTGGCCCTCTTGACTTGATCTTTCTTCGGAAATCTACGAAAGTCTTAGGAATGTTGGCAGGTACGCTAGCGATACTGCACTCACATCCGTGTAGGTTCGATGCCATCGGCGAAATTCAAAGGCCGGTCAAGGTTACGAAAAGCAGCGATTGCCGCTGGTCCGAGTTGTCCGGTGCGTGCTTCATTCAGCATGTCAATGAAGACTGAAAATCAAATCGGTCAGCGTTCTCTGAGATGTGCAGTCACACACGAACCTTGCTCCTTCTGTCGGAAGACGTGTGTCAGGGTAAACCTCCAGGGCACGGCATCCTTCCAACAACGCGCTTCGAAGGCAAATGTGATTGGTACTTTGACGTTGTCAAGCTCATCCGGCACAGGCGGCAATTGAAAGAAGTCTCCGCAGAATACGAGCCTGGGAAGAAATAAGAAATCAGAAATCGGAAATCGAACGCGGCACTGTGTCTTACTGCAAACCGCCAAAGGGTTGATGTGGGTTGTGCCGGACGCGTCTACCGATATAATCGAGCTTGTCAAGCAGCGCACCATCACACATCGAGACTGACAGAGGTCAGGCGGGGCCACTACAAATGAAAAGAACGCACTCTCGTCAACGATCAGCGTCACGGTGTCGAGCCACCGTCGTCGAGCAAACCCACCCAGCTTCAGGTACAAGTCTTCAGCATCCCCTTTCCCAAGTCCGATACCTACACACTCGGTCAGAAAGTCGAGATTGCCAACACAACCCCTCGCACCTGCCCAGGAATGCAGCGTACAGCCTCCTATATTCACCGCGGCGATGCCAGTAGGTGCTGTGACTCCTGTCTCACCGCTGCCGTGAGGCGGTAAAGCCCGGATGATCTTTCGAAGCAGAAATGACTTTCCGGTGCCTAGAAGGAAGGACACGGTCTCAGTAAGACATCCAATTACCAGAAAGTGAAGCTAACCTGCAGATCCAGTGAAGAAAACACTCTTGTGTTGCCGCACGACCAGGTCGAAGATGTGCTCCTGCTCAGGGGATAAAGGTCCTTCGGCAACCAAGGCTGCTTCGGCTCTGACAGATTCTGGGAAGCCCTGACTGTGCACAGGCAGCGGGGGCTCGGAGTCCGGGTCCGAGTCACTCAACAGCTCTAGCGCATCTGGGCCGGGCACTTCTTCAATATCACTGGAAGAGTCCAGAAGGTAAATGACTTCATGCGTGTGCGTGTGTGATCGTTCAGTAGGTGAGAAGGTACTGGAATGGAATGGAACAGGTAAAAGTGAAGAGGCGGGGATAACATTGTTGGGCTGCCTGCTCAGGATGGGGCCCGCTTGAAGATTTGCTTCGGCAAAGATCAGCTTTACTCACGACGAGCAAGGGTATCTGAAGTTACCTCCAGGAGAAGTGTCCCGCATCCAGCGCTCTGCGTCAGGATAGTTATCGAATTTCTTGTATCTTGCGCGCGACAATCCTTTCGTCTTATCGTTGCGAGAAGCCGAGGTTAAGAAAGAGAAGTTAATCACGAGAAGGACGCAGGCTCACGGCTCTTTCACACTGTTCAGGCGAGTTAATGAGTCACCGGCATTGACGGTGCTAACCAAAACAAGAGCTCACATCTTCCCAGGTAGAGTATACGAATGGACCACCCCGCCCAACTCGAACTGCATAGAAATATGCCCTTGGCATGGTGTATGTGTAACGGCAGCCGGAAACCTGCAGACTCGGGGAAGCCGATAAGGCAAAGCGTGGGGATGAGGGGCCTGTTACCCCTGAGTCAAACGCGTTCAACATTACAGTCATCCGCGCGGAAACAGTTTTTCTATGATAGAGATTCTGGCCCGTACAAATTACAGTGCTATGGAAGTCGACCTTCGGAGACAGCTTTGTGCGAGCCTCTTTCAATGTTCCCCGTCTGTATCGAAACGTCGATGGACCGCCATCGAAAATACATCTTGCGCATCGCTTGTGTCGCGCGAAGCGCACAAGGGCCAATGATTCTACGCTGCCCATCTCAGAACGTGTCTGGTACCCTAATATAAGACTCAGACAAACACAAAGCACGTAACAAGTGTGCTGCGTACGCTGAACTATATTTCAACCGGCTTCTCCACGTGCATCCCACTCCAAATACCCCTAACGCTCTCCGTAGTGCTCTCCACGGGCTTTTTCAGCGGGCGGATCTTGGCTCCGGAAGAGTCCAGCAACAGCTTGACCTTCTCCGCGATAGCGGTAGGCTGGAAACCGTTCAGAGCGATAACCTTGTCTCGTCCGTTCACTGGATCAAGGATGAGCTTAGCACACGCGATTGAGCGGAGAGAGCGTACAATAGAAGCCTCTGACAACAGGATGTTTATAGGAGCGCTTGAGTAGAACAACCTCGACGTGGGGATTTGTGGCTGCGAGGTCCTCTATGTTGTTGAGGATGTAGGTTCGAGCATGGGCGTTTGATGGCCAGAAGTCGCAGTACTCGAATACGAGCTTGCGTAGCTGGGGAACGTAGACGGCATGCCCTGGTCTTGAGGAGAGCGATCCCCTGAGTACTTGATGTCGCGCGGGTTTTGAGACGGCCGCGGCTGCTGTTGTCGCCGCTCTCGTCGCCATGGATGGCTTCGAGTAGTGACAGTTGAAGTTGGCCAAAGGGGAGCGGCGGGTTGTACAAAGTTGGTGTAAGAGGCTGTGCCGCGGGATCAGAAGTGGGTGAGACTGTGAAACTGCGAGTGTCGTGGCGCGCGTCGATTCCCTCCTCATCCTCTTCCTCCGTCGCCCACCCTTCCTCCAACGACGCGACGCGCCGCGACTTCGCCTCCCAGCATAGGGACCGACGACAACGCAGGCGCCCATTCCTGCTCCCATTCAGAGCGCCCACAATGCAGCGAGCAACTCGCTCGGCCGCTCCTGCCACCGCACCAACGGCCTCTCTCCAGCCCACACCCATCAAGACACCCGCAAAACGAGGAAGAAAACCAAGGCAGGCCCAGGAGACCGCGCAGCTCGAGTCGACCGAACAAGGCGACACCTCAATGGACCACCCAGTTGCGGCCTCGCAAGAGGACGAAGCGATCTCCCCTGACCCTCAGCCGTCGATACTAGAGGTGGACAGATCCGACTTGACCGACAAGGTCATTGACGTGGACGAGAACGAGATCCCTGTCCTCATGTCCTCCGAGGAAGCTCATATGATCCTCGACGTCCTCGAGAAGTACGCCGAGTCCAGTGTGCATGGCCCCGGCCACTCTGACACCTCTCATCTGCAGGATTGATGCTGATGGTCTGCTTGATCAGTCGGTGAGCGTTGCGGCCGTTGTTTTCAGTCAGTCCAGCTCGGACCAACACGAGGTGTCATCCACCTTGCGATCCCTGCTGGATCAGTCGAATGACGTCTCCCTGCGCCATATTTATGTTCGTACTTAGCAGCCGTCCAATCGTCCGGGCTATGGGTCTGATTATTTGCTTAGAAAGCCGCGCAGAACTTCACATTGCGCGTTGCCCCAAGATCCCGACGACGCTCCGCTGTTATTGAGCGTACGAAGAAATTCTGCGACCTGCTACACCAGTTGTTACTGGAGCTTATCCAATCGAAAGGAGCCGTGTCAGGGCAGCGTGTCGATCTAGAGGTCCTGCAAAACGACATGAAACGTATGTTTCTCCTGTCCTGTCCTGTCCTGCGACTGTGGCCAACGAATAATAGAACCGCCTTCAAACTCGCCATACTACGCACTCTTCCAGCAGCTTGGCCGCCCAGCTGGAACCTACTTTTCCTCTCCTGCACAGCTGTCGAAGGACCAGCTTGGGAGGCTGTCGTTGGGTACGCCATCACCAGTGGACTGCACCGACAGCGAGACTGATGGCAATTCAGGCCAGGCAGAGACGGTTGCGGTCGTACCCACTCAGTTGTTGCCGTCTTCAGATATTCCGACGCTGAGCTCGCTGGTGTCTCATCGCATCCCGAAGAGTCGTCAGATTGAGTCCCTATCCACCGGTATGTCATGTTATGATTCGTGCGTTCGGCTTCGATTAACATATACTGCAGTGAAGCGCCTTCCGTATGACCCTTTCGGGTCTTTCGCCCCGACGTACGCCACCGACGCTGCCCAAGTCGAGTCATATGACACTATTCTTGCGCGTCAGGCTGCAGCCGCATTTCGCAGATGGGAGAAGCGAGATTGGCCGAACTTCCGCCGCCTTCGTGAAGTCAAACCTGCGACTCGAAGTAGGAAGAGCCGATCCGGGAAAGTGGAAAGGGAGTCCAGTAGGGGTCAGAAAAGAGCCCGCGAGAACGACGACGACGAGTCGGACAGAGTCAAGCGTCGCAAATTCGGTGACGAGCCCATTGCAGCCCTGGAAGGTAATGCCGCACCGCCGTTGGCGTCGACTGCCGACACATGCACTTCCATCGTCCCTGAAAACACGACCTCAGCTCCCCACGATGAGGCAGTCATCGATCCGTCACTTTTGGAAGCAGATCTGTTGAAAGAGGTCGAGTCCATTCTGGGACAAGGAGATGGCCAGCCTCAAATAGACCAACTCCTGCATGAGAACGCAGAGGCGTTGCTTACCCTTCGCACGCTGCAAGACATCAGATTGCGCACAGACGGAAAGGTCACAGAAGAATTGGCAGAATTTCAACTAGGTACGTTAAGCTTGGCTCTCAATTATGTCACTCTTGACCGACACCTTCTCACTTTTGTAGCAAAAGCTATCGAAGGAAGCCTTTCCATGCTGGTAGACTGGCAGCCTCGATCATCGCAAAACCCTCAAATCCCTTCGTTGGCCCCTGTACAAGCCGTTCTCTCAAAAGTCGAGAGGATACTTCCTCTGGAGCCCGTGCCAAGCTACAAAGGCATTCTAAAGCCAAACTCCGCAGCACTGAAGGATAACACGACTATCCGGATTGCAGCCAGCAATACGATTGCCAATACACACGCATTTGCGTCGACACCAGGCACCTTCGGTACTGCTACACCCGGCTCGCAACGATTTGCCCCTCGCCATCCCAGTTACCCTCATGCTACCTACCCTTCGGCACAAGCAGCTTCATATCCACCTGTGTATGCTTCCCAGGCTTATGCCTCATCGCATGCTACAACACAAGCATATAGCCAGTATGCCGGGGGGTACGGAGTGAATGGAAACTCCTATGCCGCCTCTGCATACTCGGGCTATGCCTCTTCTCCTCAAGGCTACGCCGCTTATCCAAGCTACGCATATGGTGTCGGGGCTGCCGCATACCCAACGGGAACTTATACCCCGACGCAACATAGTACTGCTCGCCCTTCGCAAACCACGGCTCAGGCATGGAGCTATGCTGCCCACACACCCGCGGCAGCGCTCCCCCCCCACATGCGAACAGCTGCGAGTCGCCCATCAGGCTACAGCACGCCTACGGCTCAGCCTTATGCCCCGTGGTCAAAGGCTTGATTTCGCAGGTTTTGTTGAAGCTGACTCTTCTTGCCTATACCTTCTTTGTTGTCTGCCGCCTCATTGTATTCTTACCGGGTGTTGGCCGGTGGGATAGGGCGGAAATCTCATTGCTTCCCGTCGCGAATTGCCTCATTAGGAAGAGCTTCTGTGCCACCAGTATTACTCTCGAGCTGCACACCCCTTGCTTCGCAAGGGGTTTTGGGTGGAGAGCTCGTACCCTGCTATTCACCAGAGCGCTTGGGCTTCAAACATACCTCGGTTTACTACTCCCTTGTCCATGTCAAGAACGTTGCCTTCCTTTTCTTGCTCCCGCGTGAGGGACGTTTTGCTTCCCCTTGGTGGTTTGCGTCCGTCGGGGGTTTGGCTTCCGCGTCCCCGTTTGCTTCCGCTAGCACGTTTGCTTCCGTCTCTCAGCTTCCTTCCGCTTTGCAATCTTCTTCTGGTCCATGGTTTGCTCCCGCTGGTGGGCATGTTTACTGTATTGCGCAGTGAAGGTGAGAAATAGCTCCGAGCATAGCCCCCTGAACGGAAGCATTTTTGAAAGGTCAAGTTGAAAAATAAGGGCCTTACATTTTCAACTTTCCCTTATGGAAAGCTCGGACCCGACGTTAGTCCGACCATAGGTGAGCTATTAAGTGTCTGGAAGATGAAATGAGGTCCTTTGACAGTGTTACATGTTTAATTGGACAAGTAAAAAATGGGCCCCGTTACACGTTACACTGTCATCTTCACTGAGCAGTACAGTACTCGTTGTGGTTTGCCTCCGTTGAGAGATTTGCATCCGCTCCAGATTTCGTTCCGACCTCAATTCGATTCCGCGACTACATTTGATTCCGTATTCATACTTGCCTCCGTTACATTCTTTGCTTCCTCGGCATAATCTACATCCATGCCGTGCTCTGCTTCGGTTTGGACATTTGCCCCGCTACACGATTTACTTCCATGCCCTAATCTGCTTCCGATTGCCTATTTGCCTCCGCTTCATAGGCGACTTCCACTTTTAGTCTTTGCTTCCGCTCTCCGGTTCTAGAGCGCAGAGCAATTGTCACAAAAAGTTGGAAATCCTCCGATTGCCGGCCACGTGAACCACATGCACTGTTCTACCTGCGGCACGCCGTCGATGTCCTCGGCAGCACGGGACAATGGGACACATGAGGGAGGCAAAGCCACCTTATCCTCGCTTCTTGTCCTGATCCTTTCAGTATATAGGTTGGTCGTTATGTCATCCTACTAGGTGACTTGCCTTGCTATGAGACGTCCTCTGGGCGGTGTGGCGTATCTATAGGCATGGCTCAGGAGTCTCCTCCGTTTACTCCCATGTCCAGGACGACTTGCCCGGCGGAAGCAATGACACCTAGCTTTGCTCCCGTTTGAAGACAGTATTTTGGCAGAAGTTAAGTGCCGCCGCTGAGAACGATTGGCTTTCCGTTTCATGTGAATTGCTTCCGCTTGACGGAGTTGCCTCCGTTGAGGTCTACATCGGCCAAAGGGGATTACAGTGCTTCCCGTACCGATACTGCGTCAACCTCAAGGGGACTTCTGTTCTAGCAAGATTGCATAGACTTGACAGAGGTGCTTCCGCCACAACAAATGCCTCCGCCTACTCAGGAATACTTCCGCTGGTGAAGGGCTGCTTCCGGAGAGAGCCATTCATTCCGCTCACTCCGAATGCTGCCGCTATCTAGGAATCTCTGGGGTAAAGGCAGATGTCTCCGCTCATAGAGATTACTTCCGCGTAGTTCAGCTGGCTCGGGGCAATCAATCGACTTGCTTCCGCTTAGGAGAATGCTTCCGCTTCGGATGGGTACTTCCGTTCAAGAGAATTACTTCCGTCCAGAAATGGCCAGCCAGAGAGCTGCCCAGTATGTATCATTGTCCCATTATTATCACTCATCTCTTGCCCAGGGGGGGCGCGACAGCGGTTGAAAATAAATAGAGGAATGCTACCAGACAAGCACGGAAGAATTTGCGGGCGTGTCCCAGATCGGCTGTGCGCAAGGCCGCGCCAACGCACGCGCTTAGGGGCCGGCTTCTTCATCAGCTTGTGCCCCAGCCATCATTGAATGCAACATCGGCCTCACAGACTGATTATTCCATCGATCTGGCTTATATCGGTCACGCTCGGGGCCTCGCAAAGGCGGCCAGTGCTGCTTGAGCACCTTCGCTCTCCTCTCTCGCCTCTCGCTCATGCCGGCCTTCAAACAATGGATGCATAGCCGACCTCTCGGACTCAATTGGCGGAGTGGCATTCCTTATGTTACTCTGGGTACGTAAACAGTCCCATGGCTCACGGTCCTGGATGGAAAATGTCTTCCATGCACAGTTGTGGCTCTGGGCATCGCAGTAGACGGGCTGGTATACTCGCTGCCTGTCGCCGTGATTCCGTTCCGTACGTCAAGATGCAAACGTCATTCTGTCTGCTCTAATCCGGATCGGCAAATAGAGCTCGGGAAACTGGGCTATACCGAGCTCTCTTCCAAAACCGGATGGCTTCTTTTCGCATACGTAGGTGTCATCAAGTTCTATTAAGCCGCTTCGATCTAATTGGACCGTCCAGGCCGCCGGAGTGGTTGTTTGTGCGTGTCTGTTTTGTACCCCGATCTTTTCTTGTATTGTAGCTGAAAGTCCGGGGCATAGGCACCGCGCCCATTGCCTACGTGTCAGAGAAGTATGATGCACGCCGCCTTCCTCTCGTGTTTGCCCTTGTCGCACTGCAGGGTACGCTTCTGCAAGTTGCAGCACGCGCTTTCTGGACATGCTGACCTGCGCTTCCAGGATCCCTCATAATGTTCATGCTTGCACCGAATTATGCCTTGATGCTTCTGGCAAGGGCCCTTCAAGGAGCGGCCTCGAGTATCGTATGGACTGTTGGCATCGCGCTGGTGTCGGTAGTCTTTCACTGCACCACGTGGTTGCCTCAATATTGAACCATACTTACAGCTGCGATGTGGTCCCGACTCACCGATTAGGCCGTATGTGAACATCCTGAGCCTTTTCTATGGACTCCTGATTATACTATAGAGCAGCTGGGCCTCGCGGTGACCGGACTGTCCCTTGGGTACAATCTCAGCTCTCGTATCTCCATCCTCTTCTTGACGCTTGTCCAGGTCGGTTGCGGGCCCCCCTCTAGGAGGAGTTCTGTATCAGAGATTTGGATTCTACGCCCCTTTTATTCTTGGTATAGCGCTGGCTGTCATTGATCTCGCTGCACGGCTTGTTGTCATTGAGCCAAAAGTGGCCAAACGATGGGTGCGTACCAGCGCAATGGGTTAGCCTCCATGCTTAACACACTCATATAGCATGAATTGCATGCAGAGGACCGCGAGAGTAGGCAGGTTGTTCGCGACCATGTAGAATTATCTGGCGGCCCCTCAACATGTGGCGAAACTACAACCGCACTAGCTCAACAAACCCCTTCGTCGGCACGGTCGCAGCCACCCGTTGCATCATTTCGCCCTATACTCTGTATGCTATCCTCGACACTTGCATTGACAGCCTGCTTCAATACGTTTATTTATGGTTTGATATTCGGGGCTTTAGATGCGACTTTACCGCTTCGCCTGTGGGACGAGTTTGCATTCACTTCTCAGATGGTTGGTATCATCTATATCGCCGCCATCGTTCCCACAGCCTTTTGTGAGTGCCAGTGCTGAGGGCTGAGAGGTTAAGATGTTGAAGCGCCATGACAGCAGGGCTCATTACCGGCTGGATCTGTGACAAAAAAGGATCGAAATGGGTCACTGTGTTTTTCGAGCTGGCCGCCATGCCCTGGTTTGCCCTTTTGACCCTGCCGCGATCACTGGCCTTATTTATCGCGTGTCTGGCTCTCGGATGTGAGTGCAGCAGTCATACGATCTAGCCATCCTGATGTGTCAACCTCAGGCTTCTTCGCGAGTGGCATTGTCTCTCCCGTCATGGCCGACTTTGCTGCAGTTGCTCGCAATATGGAAGGCATCGGGTATGCCCATGTTTACGGCGCATTTAATATTGCCTTCAGCATCGGTGGGCCACATTGCCATCTGAAACCGAAACGCGCTGAGTTCGGACGTAGCTGTGGGCATCGGGCCGGTCATTGGCAGTCAAATGTATGATCACCTCGGGAATGGGTGGACGGCCGTGTGCGTTTTTTGTCTCGCCAGCATCGCCGCTGGTGTGGGACCTACTTTTTTCTTTTCTGGCAACGCATCCAAGAAAGACCACGGAACAACGAACACGCTAGAGGACGCGGCGCGACCACCAGAATAACAGCAGTGGGGCGTTTCGGTCGTGGAATGGGCACTCGTACATTTAAACTAGTGGGAGCATCGTTGGCGTGGTATACATTGGTTCATGAGCTGTAAACTGTAGCCTAAGTGTTACAGAAGGAAGCAGGCATGCCGCCTCACCCAATCCTCTGAGTCAGGCGTGAACTCTCTATCGTCCCGGGTACTGGGGATAGCCAGGAACAGGGTAAGCAGCAGATTGTTGAGGTTGCTGTGCCTGCTGCTGCTGCTGCTGTTGGACTGCAGGCTGGGCTTGCTGCATATGGGCCTGCGGATGCACATGCTGTCCATAGGTGTATGGAGGAACTTGAGCATACTGAGCAGGTATGGGCTGAGCAGCGAACGTCGGATGATGACCCTGCTCCTGATAAGCACCATGGCGTGCCATGTTAGGGTCGTTCATCGCAGCATATTGATATGGCTGGGGTGCCGCAGCGCGTGCTCCTGGAGCATTCGAGGGCTGCGGCATGTATACCGACTGACCATTCGGAAGCATGTGGAAGACGGGCGGAGGCATTACACCGACCGGAACGGGTTGAGGAACACTGGATGAATTGGGATGATGGGCAGTCGGATCAGTGAAGTAGGGATGGAAGAGGGCGTCCAGGGCATTCGGCCTAGAAGTAGGATCGAACTGGAGCAAGCGATCGATTAGGTCGCAAGCTAAGTCGACACTGAGCGTCTGATCATCCTGCGGTGACACCGAGCGCTCACCTTGAGCTGATGCACCAGGCAGAATGTTGGGCCAGGGCACTTTTGGGAAACGTGGATAGGATTTAAATTGGATATCAGGCTACCTCGATGGTCAGCAAAGTTCGGCTCATGCATAACAACGTGACTGACGGTTTCTTGGGCCATCTTCTTGATGACTCTGTCTTCCGGGGTCCCAATAATCTTCATGATAGCCAGGAGCTGGTCGGGATTGTCTCGACCTCTGAACAGAGGCATTCCAGTAATCATCTCCGCCATAATGCAGCCACAGGACCAGATGTCTATCGCGGCATCGTAATTGCGGGAGCCCATTAGCACATCGGGCGCTCGATACCACAAGGTTACAACCTGGAGGAGGTAAGTATAACAAATTGACGTGCAGATGTTGACTGCTGACCTCATTAGAATAGGTATTCACGGGTACCCCATAGGCGCGCGCAAGACCGAAGTCGCCAATCTTGAGTTCGCCCTTCCTGTTGATCAGAAGATTCTGGGGCTTCAGATCGCGATGGAGGACACGGTTGTCGTGGCAGTATGCAGTTCCACGCAGCAATTGATACATGAAGCTCCGCACAGTCGCCGGATCCAGTGCCCCACGGACCCCATGCGTGTCCATGTATCTCTTCAGATCCTGCTCGCAGTACTCGAACACCAGAATGAGTTTGTTCTCCGTATGAATAACATCATGTAGATGCAAGATGTTGGGATGATTCAGTTCTTTCATGAGCGAGATCTCTCTGATCGCCGTCGAAGGGGTGCCTTCCTCTGGATCGAGGTGGATCTCCTTGAGAGCAACAATCTCATTCGTCACTCGGGACCGGCCCTGCGAAATGCGTGAGCAAGTCGGCAACCATCATAGTCGGCAAGAGTGCGGTCACCTTATATACCGTGGCATAGGTCCCCTCTCCCAGCTTCTCTAGTTGAATGTAATTCATCGCTTCCGCAGATTCGATAGCGAGATTATTGATGTGTCGCCACGCCCAGCTGAAGAGACGCGGTAGAGTTCAAGTCACGAAGAAAGGGGTTGCGCCCAATGACGCGTGCCACGCAAGAGGCCGCCACCAGTAGTATAGTACATCCGAGGTCTACGCGCTGTGCTTGCCACTGTGCATAGGCACGGAAGCACTTCTGCCTCCGCAACTGCCTCCGTACACTCAGCTTTCCGGGTGCAGATTAGGAGGTCTGAACCCGTGAGAGGTGTTTCCCAGGATAGCACCCGTCCGGAGGCAGAATGACTGAGGTAGTAGCACTCCGGGTGCAGTTTCCCCAAATAGCACTTCTTGGGTTCTAAGTACACCCTATTAGTTTTCCACGAAGGCAAAGTATGCTTGAAACCCCATTATGTAGGTTAGAATGGAAGTAATTCCTTCTCCAAGGGAGCTATTTTTCAAAGTCCAACATGCACCCCATTGCATAACAGAAGCACAGGTGGCGGAACAGCTAGCAGATTTGTTTTCAATTTGGGAGAGTCAGCAGACCCTCTTTGTATGTACAACAAATGAACAGACAGTAATGCTTCGAAAAGTAACCATTTTGTGCGAGGAGAGAACATACACACTTACCAGCGAGGCTGGTTTCAAAAAATAAGTCCTTAGAAGGGCGGAGGTATCTTGGGTGCACAATGAAGAGGTAATTCCTCCGATAGCACCTGCCCAGAGGCAGAGTGGCTCAAATAGCACTCCGGGCGCAATTTCCCAGAGTAGCACCGTTTTAGCGGGAGAATGTCTCTCTCATGTGCACAAGATTAAGAGAGCTGTATTATGCCTCCGGTCATCTAAGGAACTTATGTTTCAAATTCATCCTCATTAAGGTGGCATATGACAATTATGTATTTTCTTACATTTCAGTCTTCAGAGGGAATGAGGAGTCATTGCCGAAAGGTCACATGAACAAATACCAATCAGCTCAGGAGACAAGCTGTTTCTGTTGTGTCCACTGCGTTCATGCAGTGCAAAGTAAGCTGGGTTTGAAAACAAGCTGCCTTTAGGGAGGAAGCAGCCCTTCCAATGCCATGTTCCTGCGGTGAATGAGGGAGATTTTGTCGCCACCTAGATAGCAGTATCTTAGCGCCTTAAGAGGCGCTATTCCAGGAAATTGCGCCCGTTTGCGCCCGGAATGCTAGTTCAGTCACTCTGCCTCCGGCCAGGTGCTATTCGAGGAAATACCTCCACGACAAATGGTTTGCCCGCCCCAAAAAGTGCTATTTGAGGCAACTGCACCCAGAGTGCTACTTCAGTCTTTCCGCCTCCGGACAGGTGCTACTGTATTGCACAGTGAAGGTGAGAAATAGCTCCAAGCATAGCCATAAAGTTGAAAAATAAGGGCGACGGGCCGTTACAGTTTTCAACTTTCCCTTATGGAAAGCTCAGACCCGACGTTAGTCCAACCTTAGGTGAGCTATTAAGTGTCTGGAAGATGAAATGAGGTCCTTTGACAGCGTTACATGTTTCAATTGGACAAGTAAAAAATGGGTCCCGTTACACGTTACACTTTCATCTTCAATGAGCAGTAACTTACTCTAGGTATTACATGATGCCTCCGTTCGTCATTTGCCTCCGCCTACAGGCTACTTCACGCGATTTGGCGTCCACTGTTCAGTCTTCGTTCTGGTGTATCTTCTCTTCATTCGGACGACCAGCATCATCCAACCCCCTTCACCTTGCGGCTACCTTGAACAGAGGCAGAGAAAGCGAACTCTTGGATTGCTGTGTTCCCGCATCACGGGCTGTGAGGTTTCGCGCTCAAGGGCGCGACTCACTCTCCTCGGCTGGGGACATCTCGGCATCCCATTCGTCGAATGTAGAGGGGAAGAAGAAGCTGGCCACGTTGGTCTCGAGAGTAGGAGCGTTGGCCCAAGGGATCGAAACTCTCGCGAAAGCGGGTATGAGCGGGGGCGAGTTAACTCGACGAGGCGACTCAGTCTCAAGACTGCAGGACGAGTGCGCGAAGCTGGGTGAGATGGTGGTTGCAGCGCGCGCAAGCAGCGCGCGTCAAACTACGTTCATGGCCAACATGGACCCTGCACCGACTGCCGACAGAGTTGCACTGCTCGGGGCAACGAACGCTCCAATAACCAGAGTGTTTGGATCTCGCCCACGGACCCCTCAGGAGACAGAGCAAACACGGCCCCTGGACGATCGCGGGGTACTCCAGTACCAGCAGCTGCAGATTACTCAGCAAGACACTCAGCTTACTCAGCTCAGCACAATACTGCAGCGACAGATGCAGCTTGGTGTCGCGATCGGCAGTGAAATAGAGGATCAGAATCGAATGCTGGACGACCTGGCGTCGGATGTCGATCGGACTGGGGCGAAGCTGGGGAAAGCCAGGAAGCAGCTGGGCCGGCTGGAAGGGAAGTGAAGAACGTTCTGGTCAGCGTGTGCAGGAGGATGCTGCAGGTAAGCGGAGCACTGACGAGTGCTGTGACTGAGAGGGATCCGCGGGAAGGGTTGTGTCCAGCACGAAGAGCAAAGATTGTTGCTACATATCCTCCATATGTGCATCAAAAGCTTCTTGCCTCATCCATGCAACCCTACTACAATAGACATTAACGAGTCACACACCCCTTGCTTCGGAGGGTGTCTGGGTTGAGAGGTCGTACCCTGCTGTTGACCAGAGTGTTAGTAGGTCCCAAATATACGTTGATTTTCTCCGGTCTCCATCTCAAAGGACTGGTTGCTTCGATAAGAGGATATTTCTGCTCCCGCCCGGAGGTTTGCTTCCGCCCGTAGCTTTACTTCCCCGTCCTACATTTGCATCCGTTGATTACATTTGGTTCCGCTTCTGTTTCCGCGTACCTGTTTGATTCCGTATATACGTTTGCTTCCGCTTTTGTGTTTGCTTCCGTGTCATAATCTGCTTCCGATTTACCATCTGATTCCGCTGAGCAATTTACTTCCATGCCCGGATCTGCTTCTGCTGGTTATTTGCCCCCACTAGGGAATTTATTTCCATGCCATAATCTGTTTCCAATTGGCTAAGTTGCCCCGTTCTCCGCCTCCTTGTAGAGCAATTGTCACACAACTCGGAAGTTCTCCCATTGTGGGCCACGTGAACCACATGCTCTGCTCTTCCCGCGCTCGCGCATGCGCACACACCGTCCCTACACTCGGTGGCACGCAGAGAGGGACTCGGGAGGGGAGGCTAACCCACTCGCGCCATTTCACCACCTTATCCTCTCGCTTCTTTACTGACCCATCCTTTCAAGAACAGATGGAACACTGATGAGTGCTGTGACTGACAGCAACATACAGGTGGGATTGCATCCATTAGGGAGAGCAAAGGTGTCGCTACATATCCTGTCTCTGCGCATGTTTCCATCCTCCTTCCTCTGTGCGGCCTCCCTGCAGCCTTGCCTAGCATAGACATTGACTAAGATCCTGATGCTGGCTGTGAGTGAGTACAATCTATGGGGTAGGCTGCCTTGAGGAGGAGAACCTGAAGACTGCTGCACTGAAACTGTTCCCATTGCAACTTCTGCTTATGGCTCTTCCATGCCCCCTCCTCTACAGACCTCCCAACTGTACAGGGTCAAAAACATCCCAATAGCTCTGTGAACAAGCAGGCTTTCCTGGAGGAGCAGATGCAAAAATTGTTTGGGCACAATCTATTCTATCACAACTTTTGGTCATATCTCTGCCATGCCTGCTCCCCTGGATGTCCCTTGCTTGTGGACTTGTCAATGGAATAATATTCATGTGTGAGACAAAGGAGGACCCTTGGGGATGCCTCCCTGAAGGAGCAGGAACTGGAAGTTGTTCTTGTCCCATCTGTTCTCTTGCAACTCTTGGCCATATCTCTTCTGTGGCTGCTTCCCTAGACATCCCCTGCTTGTTGACCATCAATGGGACCCTTATGTATATCCAGAATGCACAGGAGCCTTGGAGTTGCTTCCCTTGACAAGCAGGAGCCAAAAATTGTTCCTGTTCAAATTGTTTGGTTGCAGTTTTTAGTCATATCTCTCCCATGTAGGCTTCCCTCATAATCCCCCTGTCACATACGGTCAATGGCAAATGAATAATGTATGGGACAAAGCAGGACCTACCAGGGAACACTCATGGTGGAGCAGCAGTCAAAAGTTGCTTGGATTCAATTTGATTAAGCATAACTTTTGGTCATATATCTGCCACAAATGGAGCCTTGGTAAGGCCCCTGCTATGGACCATTGATAGGGTGTATTTGATGCATGGGAATGAGCCAGACCATTAGGGCAGCTCAAATGGTGAAGGAGCAGTCAATAGTTGGTTTCACTCTACTTGATCAAGTGCAACTTTTGGCTGTATCTCCTCCAGGGTGCATCCCCTAGAAATGCCCCTCAGACACCTCATGCATAGGGTGCATCTGATGTGTGGGAGTGAGCCGGACATTTAGAGGAGTGATTCTGGTGGAGAAGCAGCCAAGAGTTGATTGGCTCAATCTGCTCAACTGCAACATTTGGTTGTATCTCTTCCAGGGTGCATCCTG
The DNA here is from genome assembly GCA_001632435.1 of Calocera cornea HHB12733. Taxonomy (NCBI): domain Eukaryota; kingdom Fungi; phylum Basidiomycota; class Dacrymycetes; order Dacrymycetales; family Dacrymycetaceae; genus Calocera; species Calocera cornea. Next base: position 41,718 of record KV424056.1, read on the forward strand.
TTGTAGTGCCACTATTACACCTCATCAATGGCAGCCCTTATCTTGTGTTGGAACATGCCAGACCCGTAGTAGAGCTCACTGTAAGGTTCCCTTACTCACATTGTATCTTCTATATCCTTCTCCGGTCCCTTCCCTTTGCCTTAGTGGCTGTGACTCCCCTGCTAGGGATCTTTGCCACATCCCTCTTGCATTTGCTTCCTTATCCTTTCCCTTGTTGTACCACCACTCCTGTACTGCATCTTGACATCTTGAAATACAGAACAGTCTTAACAGTATTTGGGAGCGACACTATCTGGATTGGGTCATCAGTGAGGACTGTTTCAGTGGTCCTTTCACTCACCTGTGGAGCAACAGCCAAAAGTAGCTTTCGGTGAAGTGAATCATGTGCAACTCTTGGTCATATCTCTCACAGATGCAAAACCCTGGAAAGGCCCCTGTTATGGACCATCAATGGGATGTAGTTGATGCGTGAGATTGAGCTGGACCCATGTGGGGAGCTTAAAGGTGGTGGAGCAGTCAAAAGTTGCTTCAACTCGATTGTATCAAGTGCACCTTTTGGTCATATCTCCCTGAGGAAGAAACCCCTGGTAGCACCCCCAATACACCTCATCAATGGTGCCCTTATCCTGTGTGGAAACAAGCTGGACCCCCAGGAAAGCTCAAGTGGTGGAGGGGCAGTCAAAAGTTGCTTTGACTCAGTGCAACTTTTGTTCATATCTCTGCCACAAGATCTTCTTCCCCAGTGACTCCACCCACATGTACACTCAAAACTCTCAAGCGATAATACTCTGAGCAAGTAGAGCCCAGTGTGCATCTCAATTGGTGGAGGAGCAGCAGTCAAAGGTTGCTTTAGTACAATCTGCGCAAGTGCAAATGTGGGCCATATCGCTTCCACAAGCAGCCTTCCCTTGTCTACTACCAATTCTTCCTTCTACTTTCTACCCATGCCTTCATATGCTGTGCACCCTTCCTTGACTTTAGTGGTGTTGTATACCCCCTTGGTCACGTGACTCACACGCCTACCTCTTGCCCAATCCTTTCTCATGTTGTCCCTATCTGTTTCCTTTGTTGTACCTTCATCTCTAGTACTGTACTTCAGACCTCTGGCAATACAGAACTGTCTTAACAGTACTTTGGAGTCCTACCAGAAACAGGATCAATCAGTGAGGACCTCAGCAGGGGTCCTCTCACTTTTTTACTGTTATCTCTGCTCTGTCCTCTGACATCTGAAGAGTCTCAGCAACACAGCAAATTTTCCTGCATTCTCCAGCAACAATACACCACGCTGGATCTGCTCTCCTACTTAGCCTCTCCACTCTCCCCACTTGCAACATCAACTCCCCTTGCTCTGTCTCCCACCAGTGACAGCAGCCAGGACCCTCTTGATCTCCTGCACGCTCCCACCACCTCTGCAAGCAGGATCAACATCATCCATCCCCCCTTGCCAACACTCTCAGCAAGTAGCTCAGAGATGGGTTTGGATAGTGTGTCTCTGTTGGATAGCAGAGAGCCAGAGGATGTGAAGGAATGGGTTGGGTTGATGGAGTTGTGGTTGGAGGCAAAGGAGGTGGATGATGCCAAGCAGGTGCTGAAGGCACAGGCCGGTCTCAGGGAGCCTGGCCTTGTTGCTTGGTATTGCTTGGAGAAGCCCACCACCAGGCTATGACCTTTGCCAACTGGGACAAGGAGCTCATTGCCTATGCCACGCCCACCAACTACCTCAATGATCTGCTGGATGACCTGCGTACTTGCAAGCAGTCCAGCACCCAAGATGTGGACACATACAGCCATGATCTTCATTCTGACAACAACCACCTTGACTCAGCCAACAGGCTGAAAAGTGACCAGCTCTGCACCATCATCCGGTCTGGAGTGAAGGAGGATCTTTGTGGTTGCCTGCACTTGGATCCTACCCTTTGTGCTACTGCCACCGTCAAGGACCTTGCTTCTGGCCTTGCCAAACTTGAAGAAGCCCTCAACCTGGACAACAAGAGGTTCAAGGCTGCATGCAACCTCCCACCACTAGAAGAAGGAACAGAAGCACACCAGACCACTAACACTCCAGTCCAGACACACCCCAACCCCCATAACACTCATGGTTCCACCCCTACAGCATCCACTGCATCTTTCCCCTCCAAGCTAACTGAGCTGGAGTGCAAGTATCTCACCACTTTTGATGGCTGCAACAAGTGTTGCAAGATCAGGACTGGTGGGCCTCATGCCAACTGCAATTTTGCAACGGCTGAGGAGGCAAAGGAGGTGGCAAGGAAGGCTGCAGAGTGGGATGCCCGTGGTCAACCTCAGCCAGCTGTAAGACTTGGCCACTCCATCTTACTCTGTTGCTGAAGACTGACCCATCACCACCTGTCACTTTGCACTCCTTCTATCTTGCTCCCCTCAATTCCTGGGTATGCTATAGAAGGGGATTTACCATCTATGCCTCTCACTCTTTCATTCCACACTGGCCATATGTTTTTTTATAATTTTGCTGTAGCCAGCAAACAGTGTTGTAGAGTGCAGGCACCAGACTCCAGCCGGTCCCTGACTCTTGCGCAGCCTGACTCTGCTGGTCCCTTGACTCTGCTGCACCGGGCTCATTGGTCCCTGATCCTTTCCCTCATTGTACCACCACTCCTGTACTGCATCTAGATGTCTTGAAATACAGAACAGTCTTAACAGTACTTCAGGAGCGACATCTACTGGATTGGATCATCAGTGAGGACTGTTGCAATGGTCCTTTCACTTTTTTACTGTTATCTCTGCTCTGCAACTTGTCTCTGCATGGCAACAACACTCTGAACCAATGTCAACAACATCACTACCACTCTGGACCGGCTCTCTCTCTTCACAGAGACATCCACACCACTTGCCACCTCCACGCCCCATGCTCAGTCACCCACCAGTGACAGTAGCACTGACCCTCTTGACCTCTTGCGCTCCAACACCACGACAATCAACTACACCCGTGTTATTTCACCACCCTCTCCAACACTATCAAGCAGCAGTTCAGAGATGGGATCTGACAGCATGCCTCTGCTTGAGAGCAGGGAGCTCAATGAGGTGAAAGAGTGGGTTGGGCTTATGGAGTTGTGGCTTGAGGCAAGAGAGGTTGAGGCGGGCAAACAGATGCTCAAGGCGCAGGCTGGGCTCAGGGAGCCTGAGCTCATTGCCTGGTACCGCCTGGAGAAGGCCACCTACCAGGCCATGTCCTTTGCAGACTGGTCAAAGGAGCTCCTTGCCTATGTGACACCTACCGACTATCTCAACAACCTGTTGGATGACCTCCGCACTTGCAAGCAGTCCAGCAACCAGGACATTGACACCTACATTCGTGAGCTGCGCTCCGACAACAACAGACTCGATGCAGACAACCAAGTGTCTGGTGACCAGCTCTGCACCATCATCAGAGCTGGTGTCCTGGAAGACCTCTGTGCACGCCTGCACTTGGATGACAAGCTACAGGCTACCAAGTCTCTCAAGGAGCTTGCCTTGGGTCTGTCCAAACTCAACAAGGTCCTGAATCTGGACAACAACCACATCAAGGCTGCAACCTCTCACCACTATAAGAGAGAGCAGAAGCACACCCAGACCAGCTCTGCCTCCATCCCAATGTGTCCTGGTGCTACCACCCAGACCACCATGTCCTCATCTACCAACACTACCTTTGCAGCCAAACTTACCAACTTGGAACGCAAGTACCTCACTACCTTTGATGGCTGTAACAAGTGTCGCAAGATCAAGACAGGCGGACCGCATGCCAGCTGCAACTTTGCCACAGCTGAGGAAGCCAAGGAGGTTGCACACAAGGCTGCTGAATGGGATGCCCGTGGTCAGCCCCAGTCATCCAAGAAGACCAGTGATGTCAAGGTCAAGGTTGAGGCACGTGCCCCCTCCTCCCAGAATGCCAAAGCCACCAAGGCCACATCTAAGAAACCCAAGAAGCTAATCTTGCCTCCCAGCTCCTCCAATGAGGCTGATACTGACATCAGCTCTGAAGAGTATGCCTCAGCTGAGGATGATGTGTATGTCAGCACCAATGTGGCTACTACCACAGTGCCCTTCCGTGTTTCCCACCGCTCTGAAGACGCGCTCATTGACTCCGGTTGTTCTGCTCTCCTCATCTCAGATCTTCTGGCAACTGAACTCAACCTGCCACATTGTCAACTCCCCCAGTCCCAGGTGGTGGAGCAGGCATTGAGAGATGAGAAGGGGAGGCAACACAAGTTGAGAGAATATGTTGAGCTGGCGCTGTATCACCCCAAATCACACTTCAAGACTTGCAAACTACCATTCAAAGTTGCTCCCTTAGATGGACAATATCTCATTCTTGGCACCCCATTCCTTAAAGAATATGACATTGTGCTTGAGTTCTCTCCACCCGCTGTCATCCTCAAGAGCTTGGGCTACAGCTACAACATGCTCTCTGGCAGGACACAGACTCAGTCCACTCTCAACTCTGTTGCAGCACTGCTTGCAGCAATCTGTGTGGCATTGCATTGCAGCAAAGACTTGGAGCCTACTGAAGACCTGCAGCAAGCAAACCAGAGACTCATGACAGAGTACTCCAACCACTTCCCACCGGACATCCCTGACTTGGGACCAGTGCCACCAGCACTCCCAAGAGAAGACTTGGATACTGCCCACATCCAGCTGCAAGACCCAAGGAAGAAGATATGACCCAAAGTATACTCATGCCCTTGCCATTACCTTGCCGCATTCCAGACACTCATCCAACAACACCTGGATGCCGGGCGCATAAGGATGTCCAAGTCAGACAGTGCATCACCTGCATTTGTCATTCCCAAGAAGGATCCTACCGTCCTACCCCGCCTTGTCATTGACTACCATGCACTCAATGCCAACACTGTCAAGAACAAGTTCCCATTACCCAAGATTGATGACATCCTTGACTTGGCAGGCAATGCGCGCTATTGGGGCAAGATAGACATGACCAACTCCTTCTTTCAGACACAGGTTCACCCAGATGACATTGCTCACACTGCATTCACAACCCCCATGGGCATGTATGAATGGCTGGTGATGCCAATGGGGTTCTGCACTGCTCCCAGCATTCACCAGCATCACATGATCAAGGCCTTGAACAATCTCATTGGGCGGTTCTGCCATGTCTACATGGACAACACACTCCCTTGAAGAGCATCATGTTCATTGTGCTCAGGTGCTGCAAGCACTCCACAATGCAAACCTGTACTGCTCTCCCAAGAAGACAGAGCTGGTCACAACCCGGTTGGAGTTCTGTGGGCACATCATCTCCCGGGCAGGCATCTCTGCCAACCCAGGCAAGACAACAAAGATCCAACAATGGCCCACGCTGACATGGGTCAAGGATGTGCGGGCATTCCTTGGGTTAACCCAATACCTGCGCAAATTCATACCACACTTGGCAGAACAGACCACCATCCTCACACCCCTGACAACCAAGAAGGTGGAGAAGAACTTTGTCTGGACAGACTGCCATGCAAAGGCATTCCAGGGAATCAAAGACACCATGACCTCTCTGCCCGTACTGTGTCCTCTTGACTTTGAATCTGGCTACCCTGTGCATGTTACCACCGATTCAAGCAAGATTGGCATTGGGGCAGTCCTCAGCCAAGGGCCAACCTGGGAGACGTCATGGCCCATTGCCTATGAGTCACACCAGATGACTGGCGCAGAACAGCACTACCCGGTGCATAAACAAGAACTGCTTGCCATTGTCTATGCACTCAAGAAATGGTACTACCATCTCTTGGGCACACCGTTCCACATCTACACCAACCACCAGTCCCTGCATCACCTCCCATCCCAGAAGGACATGTCTGCCTGTCAGTCATGCTGGATGGAGTTCCTGGCAGAATATGACTTCAGTCTGAAGTACATTTCCAGCAAGATCAACACTGTTGCTGATGCTCTATCACACTATCCGTACAATGCAACACCAGAGGTGCATGTCAACTATGTGGACACCAGACTGTCTACAAGCCAAGCCATGCTGTCATCCACTTTCACCAAAGCGGTGTGCCAGGGTTACAAGATGGATGATTTTTTCTCCAAACTGTGACACAACCTGTCCAGGATTCCCAATGCTGTCAAGCGAGACCATCTGCTCTATATTGAGGACAGGCTCTGCATACCAGATGTGCCCGAGCTGTGCAAGAAGGTCATCCATGATGCACATGATGCCATTGGACACTTTGGCAAAGCCAAGGTCCTTGAGGTGGTGCACAAGTCATTCTACTGGCCACACATGCAACATGCTGTGCACAAGTACTGCAAGTCCTGTGATGCATGTCAGCGGTTCAAGAGTCCAACTACAAAGCCTGCTGGTCCACTGCATACACTAGCAATTCCCTGGCAACCCTTCACACACATTGCAATGGACTTCATTGGCCCCTTTGTCACATCAACTGGACATGATACCATTCTCACTATCACCTGCCACTTGACCTCCCAAGTGCGCATACTTGCCATGCACAGTACACACACAGCAGAACAAGTTGCACAACTGTTCTTTGACAACTGGGTCTGTCAAGGCATGGGTGTTCCGCAAGAGATTGTCAGTGACCGGGACAGACTCTTTGTCTCCAGGTTCTGGCAAGAGCTGCACAAGCTCCTGGGCACAGACATTAAGATGTCTACTGCATACCATCCACAGACAGAGGGGGCAAGTGAATGCACCAACAAGACAGTTAACCAGCTGCTGCGCTACCATGTAGACCGTCACCAGAAGGGCTGGCACAAGGCATTACCTTGCATTGAGTTTGCCATCAATGACACCACCAATGCATCTACCAGCAAGACACCCTTTGAGCTCACATTGGGCTGCTGCGCACATGTACTCCCACCAATCCAGAGTGCCACACTGGATGAGCTTGATGTCCCTGCTGCTGCTGACTTTGTGAAGCGCATGCAGGGAGATATCCAAGAAGCCTGTGACAACTTGCTGGTAGCCAAGACTCAACAAGTGCACCATGCCAATCAACATTGTGCTCCGGAGCATGGCTACTCTGTTGGAGATCAAGTCATGTTGAACACCAAGAACCAACGTGCTCAATACAAGGTGCAAGGCAAGAAGCGGTCTGCCAAGCTCTTACCACGCTATGATGGGCCCTGGACTGTCATCAAGGCTTACCCAGCAACATCAACTTACAAGCTCAGCATGCCAGACTCCAATGTGCATCCTGTCTTCCATGGTGGCCTCTTGTGCCCATACATTGCCAATGATTCTACCACATTCCCCAACAGAGACCCACCATGTCCTGGATCTGTCCTTGTAAATGAGCAAGAAGAATACCATGTTGAGAAGATTGTGGATGAGAAGGTTCTGCATCGCAAGCAATACTTCCTCATTTGCTGGGCTGGCTACTCCATGGCAGACAACACATGGGAGCCAGAGGAGAACCATCTGCAATACAGTACATCTGGATAGCTGGCACCAAGAACATCCACCTCTCCCACTCACACGTCAGCATGCTCAATGAGCCAACACTCCGGAGCATGCTCTCAGTGGGGGACAGTGTAAGACTCGGCCACTCCATCTTACTCTGTTGCTGAAGACTGACCCATCACCACCTGTCACTTTGCACTCCTTCTATCTTGCTCCCCTCAATTCCTGGGTATGCTATAAAAGGGGATTTACCATCTATGCCTCTCACTCTTTCATTCCACACTGGCCATATTTTTTTTTCTAATTTTGCTGTAGCCAGCAGACAGTGTTGTAGAGTGCAGGCACCAGACTCCAGCCGGTCCCTGACTCTTGCGCAGCCTGGGTCTGCTGGTCCCTTGACTCTGCTGCACCGGGCTCATTGGTCCCTGATCCTCTCCCTTGTTGTACCACCACTCCTGTACTGCATCTAGACGTCTTGAAATACAGAACAGTCTTAACAGTACTTCAGGAGTGACATCTACTGGATTGGATCATCAGTGAGGACTGTTGCAGTGGTCCTTTCAGACCCCTGCTGAGGTCCTCACTGATTGATCCTGTTTCTGGTAGGACTCCAAAGTACTGTTAAGACAGTTCTGTATTGCCAGAGGTCTGAAGTACAGTACTAGAGATGAAGGTACAACAAAGGAAACAGATAGGGACAACATGAGAAAGGATTGGGCAAGAGGTAGGCGTGTGAGTCACGTGACCAAGGGGGTATACAACACCACTAAAGTCAAGGAAGGGTGCACAGCATATGAAGGCATGGGTAGAAAGTAGAAGGAAGAATTGGTAGTAGACAAGGGAAGGCTGCTTGTGGAAGCGATATGGCCCACATTTGCACTTGCGCAGATTGTACTAAAGCAACCTTTGACTGCTGCTCCTCCACCAATTGAGATGCACACTGGGCTCTACTTGCTCAGAGTATTATCGCTTGAGAGTTTTGAGTGTACATGTGGGTGGAGTCACTGGGGAAGAAGATCTTGTGGCAGAGATATGAACAAAAGTTGCACTGAGTCAAAGCAACTTTTGACTGCCCCTCCACCACTTGAGCTTTCCTGGGGGTCCAGCTTGTTTCCACACAGGATAAGGGCACCATTGATGAGGTGTATTGGGGGTGCTACCAGGGGTTTCTTCCTCAGGGAGATATGACCAAAAGGTGCACTTGATACAATCGAGTTGAAGCAACTTTTGACTGCTCCACCACCTTTAAGCTCCCCACATGGGTCCAGCTCAATCTCACGCATCAACTACATCCCATTGATGGTCCATAACAGGGGCCTTTCCAGGGTTTTGCATCTGTGAGAGATATGACCAAGAGTTGCACATGATTCACTTCACCGAAAGCTACTTTTGGCTGTTGCTCCACAGGTGAGTGAAAGGACCACTGAAACAGTCCTCACTGATGACCCAATCCAGATAGTGTCGCTCCCAAATACTGTTAAGACTGTTCTGTATTTCAAGATGTCAAGATGCAGTACAGGAGTGGTGGTACAACAAGGGAAAGGATAAGGAAGCAAATGCAAGAGGGATGTGGCAAAGATCCCTAGCAGGGGAGTCACAGCCACTAAGGCAAAGGGAAGGGACCGGAGAAGGATATAGAAGATACAATGTGAGTAAGGGAACCTTACAGTGAGCTCTACTACGGGTCTGGCATGTTCCAACACAAGATAAGGGCTGCCATTGATGAGGTGTAATAGTGGCACTACAACAGGATGCACCCTGGAAGAGATACAACCAAATGTTGCAGTTGAGCAGATTGAGCCAATCAACTCTTGGCTGCTTCTCCACCAGAATCACTCCTCTAAATGTCCGGCTCACTCCCACACATCAGATGCACCCTATGCATGAGGTGTCTGAGGGGCATTTCTAGGGGATGCACCCTGGAGGAGATACAGCCAAAAGTTGCACTTGATCAAGTAGAGTGAAACCAACTATTGACTGCTCCTTCACCATTTGAGCTGCCCTAATGGTCTGGCTCATTCCCATGCATCAAATACACCCTATCAATGGTCCATAGCAGGGGCCTTACCAAGGCTCCATTTGTGGCAGATATATGACCAAAAGTTATGCTTAATCAAATTGAATCCAAGCAACTTTTGACTGCTGCTCCACCATGAGTGTTCCCTGGTAGGTCCTGCTTTGTCCCATACATTATTCATTTGCCATTGACCGTATGTGACAGGGGGATTATGAGGGAAGCCTACATGGGAGAGATATGACTAAAAACTGCAACCAAACAATTTGAACAGGAACAATTTTTGGCTCCTGCTTGTCAAGGGAAGCAACTCCAAGGCTCCTGTGCATTCTGGATATACATAAGGGTCCCATTGATGGTCAACAAGCAGGGGATGTCTAGGGAAGCAGCCACAGAAGAGATATGGCCAAGAGTTGCAAGAGAACAGATGGGACAAGAACAACTTCCAGTTCCTGCTCCTTCAGGGAGGCATCCCCAAGGGTCCTCCTTTGTCTCACACATGAATATTATTCCATTGACAAGTCCACAAGCAAGGGACATCCAGGGGAGCAGGCATGGCAGAGATATGACCAAAAGTTGTGATAGAATAGATTGTGCCCAAACAATTTTTGCATCTGCTCCTCCAGGAAAGCCTGCTTGTTCACAGAGCTATTGGGATGTTTTTGACCCTGTACAGTTGGGAGGTCTGTAGAGGAGGGGGCATGGAAGAGCCATAAGCAGAAGTTGCAATGGGAACAGTTTCAGTGCAGCAGTCTTCAGGTTCTCCTCCTCAAGGCAGCCTACCCCATAGATTGTACTCACTCACAGCCAGCATCAGGATCTTAGTCAATGTCTATGCTAGGCAAGGCTGCAGGGAGGCCGCACAGAGGAAGGAGGATGGAAACATGCGCAGAGACAGGATATGTAGCGACACCTTTGCTCTCCCTAATGGATGCAATCCCACCTGTATGTTGCTGTCAGTCACAGCACTCATCAGTGTTCCATCTGTTCTTGAAAGGATGGGTCAGTAAAGAAGCGAGAGGATAAGGTGGTGAAATGGCGCGAGTGGGTTAGCCTCCCCTCCCGAGTCCCTCTCTGCGTGCCACCGAGTGTAGGGACGGTGTGTGCGCATGCGCGAGCGCGGGAAGAGCAGAGCATGTGGTTCACGTGGCCCACAATGGGAGAACTTCCGAGTTGTGTGACAATTGCTCTACAAGGAGGCGGAGAACGGGGCAACTTAGCCAATTGGAAACAGATTATGGCATGGAAATAAATTCCCTAGTGGGGGCAAATAACCAGCAGAAGCAGATCCGGGCATGGAAGTAAATTGCTCAGCGGAATCAGATGGTAAATCGGAAGCAGATTATGACACGGAAGCAAACACAAAAGCGGAAGCAAACGTATATACGGAATCAAACAGGTACGCGGAAACAGAAGCGGAACCAAATGTAATCAACGGATGCAAATGTAGGACGGGGAAGTAAAGCTACGGGCGGAAGCAAACCTCCGGGCGGGAGCAGAAATATCCTCTTATCGAAGCAACCAGTCCTTTGAGATGGAGACCGGAGAAAATCAACGTATATTTGGGACCTACTAACACTCTGGTCAACAGCAGGGTACGACCTCTCAACCCAGACACCCTCCGAAGCAAGGGGTGTGTGACTCGTTAATGTCTATTGTAGTAGGGTTGCATGGATGAGGCAAGAAGCTTTTGATGCACATATGGAGGATATGTAGCAACAATCTTTGCTCTTCGTGCTGGACACAACCCTTCCCGCGGATCCCTCTCAGTCACAGCACTCGTCAGTGCTCCGCTTACCTGCAGCATCCTCCTGCACACGCTGACCAGAACGTTCTTCACTTCCCTTCCAGCCGGCCCAGCTGCTTCCTGGCTTTCCCCAGCTTCGCCCCAGTCCGATCGACATCCGACGCCAGGTCGTCCAGCATTCGATTCTGATCCTCTATTTCACTGCCGATCGCGACACCAAGCTGCATCTGTCGCTGCAGTATTGTGCTGAGCTGAGTAAGCTGAGTGTCTTGCTGAGTAATCTGCAGCTGCTGGTACTGGAGTACCCCGCGATCGTCCAGGGGCCGTGTTTGCTCTGTCTCCTGAGGGGTCCGTGGGCGAGATCCAAACACTCTGGTTATTGGAGCGTTCGTTGCCCCGAGCAGTGCAACTCTGTCGGCAGTCGGTGCAGGGTCCATGTTGGCCATGAACGTAGTTTGACGCGCGCTGCTTGCGCGCGCTGCAACCACCATCTCACCCAGCTTCGCGCACTCGTCCTGCAGTCTTGAGACTGAGTCGCCTCGTCGAGTTAACTCGCCCCCGCTCATACCCGCTTTCGCGAGAGTTTCGATCCCTTGGGCCAACGCTCCTACTCTCGAGACCAACGTGGCCAGCTTCTTCTTCCCCTCTACATTCGACGAATGGGATGCCGAGATGTCCCCAGCCGAGGAGAGTGAGTCGCGTTTGTACAGATCTGCTCGTATGTCCCGGACCAAGGCCTGGAGCGCGCCTTGCTCCTCAAGCCAGGAGGCAGACGTGAACGCGTCCTGCGGCCGCGAGGCGGCTTGCGATGGCAGGGGGACCTGCAGAAAGTCCAAGAACGCGCGGTGGTTCCGCCATTGTGGATCCTTCGCCGCTAAAATGGCTCGCAGATAGGCCTCCAGGCCCACGCGCCGCTCTTCGATAAGCTTCTGGTCGTTGATTTGTCGACGAAATGATAGCGAAATGGAGTGTTTAGGGGGGAGAGGCAACGGAGGATTACCGAGTTCGCCGTGCAGATCGACGAAGTCGGAATACCGATGCCAGACTTCCCAGGCTCGTACAGCAGCCTGTACTTGGATTTCGTATTCGGTATGAGGGGAAGGGTCAGAGCAGGTTGCTGCAGTGCGGATATAGATTCCTTGGATGGTGGTGGCCATGGAGGTAGAGTGCAGGAAGGAGATGTGCGGTCATGACAACATGGTCGTATTCGCCCACGCTCGCTGCCCCTGTGAGAACATATGAGTCCCTGGAGAGTGGAACTACCAGCAAGGAGCTACGGCAGCAAAAGGCTCCGCTTACTCCCGTTTGCTCCCGTTTGCTCCCGCCACTTGCATCCTCACGTGCAACACACCAACGGAGAATCACAGCTACTTACTGTAGGTTACAGTAGTGCATGTATGGCCCCAAAAGAGCGACTGTCACAAAACCAGAGTTGAGTCCCGGTTACAGTCGCCGCCACGTGCACAACATGCGCTACTCTGGTTTACTGCAATCGTAAGCAATATCAAAGAGGCACATCGACGAGTACATGTTTGGTGAGACACAAGGGATGGACAAGGTAAGAAAATAGAGAAGACACAGATCTACGCTGCATGTACTTTCTAGAGTTTGTAAACGATACCGGCGGAGTACATGATCTCGTCTCGCCTGTACATTGCCTCAGCTGCTGCGTGGGCTTCGTCGGCTGTGAAGTGTCGTTCAGATGGCAAACCCTCGTTGACGGCGGCAATGAGACTGGGCAACATGATAGCTTCTTCTTCGCCGAACCTTGTTACGAAAAGAGTCGACAGATGGGAACGGAACACGGCTAGTCGGTCAGCAGTGATGCCTTGTTCATCCTCCGGCAGAGATTGCTCAGGTTGGGCTGGAACAGGCGCAAGTGACAGCTCTGCCGCGGCCGCATCTTCGTCCATTGCATCTTCGTCAACGGGCTGCCCGGCAGGAGAGAGGACGCGGCCAGCTTCATCCTCGCTTGCCTCTTCCTCTGATTCATCCCCACTCTCGGAATCGGCCGCACCAGTGTTGAGCTTCCTTTTCTTGCGGCGCTGCACCTTTGCTACCTCCTTGAACAAGGCGAAACGGAGGATCTCCTCCGCAACCATTGCATCTCTTCTCTCGACATCCTTCGACAGACGTGCCTTCGCGTGTGCAGTGGCCAGCCGTATAAGAGTCTCCAGCGTCCGGGCGGTCAATGGTGAAGTCTGAATATGGTCAGGATATATCTAACCATTCGCATCACGAGAAATGCGCACTCTTCTTGTGTTTCGAGCCAGATCTTCATTGCGCAGTTCCGAATAGACACTGACGATATGATCGGCAGCACCCTTGCTCAGTACCGGTTGCACACGGTTCTTTGCGTACTGAATATATTTCTTGATGAACGGAATCGAGACGACTTTCTGCTGATTCTCTGCCCTTCTTCTCCGAGACCGCGTACCAACGCCTGAGATTCCAGCATGCAATAGAGTATCATATTTCTCGAAAACGGGTGTCTGGGCGGTTTCCGTTTGCGATGCATCCACAGACAGATTCTGCGAGAGATTGTCCTGAGCAGGCGTGCCTTCCTCGACTCCAGGCTGAAGATAGCGATGCATGCGGAGCACGTGCTCGGATATCATCCTGTCGCGGCGTTCATCGACATCGTCCGTAACCACAAACAAGAGGTCAAAACGGGAGAGCAGCGAGTCCGGCAACGCGATGTTCTTGTGGGGATCCTTGTGGACGTCGTACTAAACAGTGGATCAACAAAAGGGCTCGATAAGGCGCAAGGGAGACCTACTTGTCCATAGATGGGATTTGCTGCAGCTATGACGCTGCATCTTGCATTTAAGCTTGTATGGATGCCGGCCTTCGCAATCGTGACGGTCTGCTGTTCCATCACTTCGTGGATGGCAACCCGATCGATATCTGACATCTTGTCGAATTCGTCAATACACACTACACCACGATCCGCAAGGACCATGGCGCCAGCTTCAAGGCGCCTCTCCCCTAGTCCACAGTTCAGTGAGAGGAACGACCGCGAAAACAAATCCGAACCTGTATCCTTGTCCGTAGTAACCGCGGCCGTCAAACCTACTCCGCTGCTGCCTCTGCCTGTAGTGGCAATGGCAAGAGGAGCCGTACCCAAAACAAATCGCAGCAATTGAGATTTGGCTGTGCTCGGATCTCCGACCATGAGAATGTTGATGTCACCACGGATATGTGTTCCGTTCGGGAGGTTCTTCTCCTGGCCACCCAGCAACATCAGGAGAATCGCTTTCTTGATGTAGTCGTGTCCATAAATTGATGGAGCGAGAGATTGAGCCAGTAGATCGAAGATGTCCGGTTCATCTCTCCTCAGCTGATGAATACGCCGGATGTCGTCATCAGTCAACGGGGTAGACGCGGGACCCCCAGACAGTTTGGAGGACAAGTGCACGATGTTGTTGACCAAAATCAAGGTGCTATATTCTATGAGCTGCGGTGTGGTGCCAGCAGGACCTTTTACTCACCGGAATCCACCAGATCCACCTCCCCCAAGGCTGCGATACGCTCCTACAAGCTGGATGCGATCGCCAGGTTTGCACTTGTCCACAAGGTCGTCATCCAGGATGACATCCACGCTACGGGGCAGTTGACCAGCCGGGGCCTTCTCGGGCATTTCCTGAATGCTGATTCGCTGGTGATCGCGGAAGGTAGATAATCCGAACTCGATCTGCAGAGGACGACCTTGCTCGTCCGTCTGAGGTGTTATGGACGATGTAGGAGGCTGATTTCCGGTCATAGTCGCATCGCGATATTCCCGCCAATGAAACGCCTGGGTATCTTCGCAATAGTGAATGGACTTCAACATTTTCGGTCGAACAAGGGAACCTAGTGCAAGTTGTTAGCGGCGGAACGTTGAGACCGGGTACCCTACGCACATCTGGTGACAATTCCTTCCAAGCTGATCATTCTACCTAGGTGAGAAGCCCTCAATGTACGAGGATTGACGTGATGGTCTCCAAAGCTGCCCCGCAGGCCAACATGGTAGTCTTTCTCTTCTGTCTTGTGCTTTTCGGGGTCGCGCACAGTCTGGATGGTATCCGAAAGCGCTTGTTCGAACGCTGGGAGAAAGTCATTCGGTTCTTGAAGTAGCCCATCCGCAAACGCTCGATTGTAGTCGCGTAGATCATCGATATTCACGATGAGCCGCCTGCCATCGTGTCGAAGCAGTTGGACGATCTCATCCTTGTATCGCCAATGACTTCGCTAGAGAAGCATGAGCGAACAATGCTATGCTCTCAGCCGCATCATATACCTCATCTGCGAGGAACTCGCTGAAAAT
The DNA here is from genome assembly GCA_001632435.1 of Calocera cornea HHB12733. Lineage (NCBI taxonomy): Eukaryota > Fungi > Basidiomycota > Dacrymycetes > Dacrymycetales > Dacrymycetaceae > Calocera > Calocera cornea. Next base: position 57,172 of record KV424056.1, read on the forward strand.
ACGAGTGCGATCTCTCAGTAGATCATCAGCAGGGATGGTTTCGTCGAGCAGGGACATCGCGGGCAAGGTGAAAGTCGCAAGGGTAAGGGAACAGAACGCGTCCGTAAGGACTCCACGACGCGACGCGACACGACTCACATTAACTCACGGATGCTAACGCGTGCCTTCAGCGCGTGTCCGTGTTTCTGACGCCCTGAGTACGCGGCAGAGCTTAGGTAATTCATTGTCTTTGCTTCCGCGCCCCACCGAGAAATTGGCCGTATCTTTTCTTTTCTTTGAAGGTTGTAGGGCTTCTTGCTCCAGCTTTGGGTAGATTCTACTTCCGTTTTGGTGTCTCTGCTTCCTTTGGAGCAAGACGTAGTGAGGCGGGATGGGAGCGAAGAGACTTGCAACCAAGCGGAATCAAATATTCCATGGGGAAGCAAAAGGCTTTACCGGAAGCAAATTAACCCGAAGCGGAAGCAGAAATCACTTCCGTAGAAGCAACACCTGTTCAATGAAGCGGAAGCAAGACATTCAAGCACGGAATTAAAGACACATCTCAGCAGGAGCAAATACTGAAATCTAATTACTTCCGTGTGGTATGCGTTTCGTTATGCTTCCCCAGAGCAGGGCCGTGAGTTTCCCTGACAAGGGCATGGGAGTATACGGAGATACACTGGTAACCTATGCAGCAGATTGCGAAGCGATTGTCACGAAACTCCCGAGTCCTCTGCTACTCTTCCCCTGAAAATGATGCGGGAACCAGTCCGTGGATGACATAGTTTCAGTAAGCCGCTGCGTCCACCAATCGCCCGAACACAGTACAAGACTGTCCTTGCCTACGATGCATTTTCGCACCATCAAACCCATCAACGGTCTCAACTCTATGTACCTCACCTGGACGGAAGAGTCCCTTGTCGTATTGCAGTCGCTGGCGTAGTAGGGAGGGGTTTCCGCGATGGCACAGCACTCTGCGACATTTGCCTCGTCGGCGGGACTGCTCCTTTCCGTGCGGAGTAGGTGTTGTACGATGTCTGCCGTTCCGCGCTCGGTCTTGGTCGCGCAGGGACGCTGACCTGGGTTGATTGTCGTGTCTCTATCGGTCGTGCTGGTGTGCTTGCTCGGCTCGCTTGTCGAGATGATGTCGCCCTACTGTTTGTCTTCGCCGTGCCGGCGGCGCCATTGCCGCTGGAAGCACGCCGAGAATTGGCCAGCGCCCGAGACTTTGGCGGATAGTACGTCGGATCCTTGTAGCGTCTGCCGGATACGTGGCGGTCTAACCTGACTTCGTGGGGCCGAAGAGCGCGATCATAGGACACGAAGCTTATGACATATGGCACCAGAGAAACGACGAGAATTGCAAAAGCCGCCCAAATAAGCCACAGAGAGGTACCATGAGACAGGGAAATCCCAAGGCAGCTTCCACCGGCGGCAGTGGTCGTGTTGATTTGCATTGCACTTTGGACAACTGTGGTCCAGAGGGCGCTGCCAGCTAGGACAAGTACGATCGAGACTATGATGAGGGACATGGCTATCGCAAACGTGATGCGATGGTGCTTGATGGCCCTATGTAACATGTAATAAATGAGCGAGTTAGAGCGCATTCTATGCCAAAGTAACCCACAATACGGTGCCCAGCAAGGCACATATCGTGCCAATGAAAACGAGGTAGAAGCCGACGTTGGACAAATTACCGAGGTAGTCGTTATTCGTGAATTGCGTTGTCTGGGGGATGGTAAATTGGGATCTGTTGTGGACCATGAGCCCTCAGCATCCCGGTCGACAGAATGCGCCGACGTACATTGTGCTTGAATTGCTCAAGATATCCGAAAGCATTGTATCAAGTGGGGTGAAACGGTATCCAAATGTATGGTTTGTGCATTGGACTGCTGTGACGTTGGTCACCACGGACGCGCAATAGCTGAAGAATCCCCAGGAATAGGTGTCTCGCAACCCCATGTGCAGCCCCAGAGGTGCTGAAGCATTGGCTTGGTACATTCCCGGGAAGGGATCTCCGGTTGAGTTTTCGAGGCATGATCTGATTGCAACATCCGTGAATCGAAGCCTGACGGGGTTCAGTAGGGGGCGTACGCAAAATTCGTAACGTTCATAGAGACCATGCTCAGGCTGCTGGGCAGCTTGCTAGTGTTGATTTGCCCAACCTGTGCCAAAATCTTAGCTCGCATTCTTGTACCAAGACGTCGGACTCACGTGAGCAAATATGAGCAAAATAACTGCTATCAACCTGGATCGCAACTTAGCGTTGTCCACGAACTGGTTGCCAGACACAGCAGTGCACGCACGATAGTCCTTGCGCAATGCCGATCACGACGGGTCCCTTGACCATGTTTGGGCGACAATATCATCCACACCCGCTCAACCCCGCCCTCGCGCTAGAAGGTGATGGTGAGCTGACAGCAAAGCGTCGCTTCGTCCCTGACTATATACGCTGCACGTCGTGGGGATGTTGGAGGACCTCGAGGCGGGAGTCGGCGGCACGAGGCAGCCCCAGGGTCTCGTAGTCCCTGACCAAATGGAGATAGCCGATATGCCCGCCACGGATTGTAGGGGGTCGTTTTGGACAGTAAAAGTGCAAAATCGGTATATACCTCCATTAGGGTTAGCGGCAGTGCATAGATTTGACTCTTGGCCCGCCGCAGGCGACGAACTGCAGAGTGGCCATCCGACCCTGGGAGCGAAGCCGAGCATTTATTGTTCGAGGGACGCGGCGCGGTTTGGAGCCTCTCAATAATAATAGGTTATATAGAGCTGAGGGTGCCAAGTGCAAATGTGGATTGAGCTGCCTTTGGGACAGAACTCTCGTCACTGGTCTGGCCGTAGCGGGCTCTACCGTGGCGTGAGCCCCGGTCCTTCCGTCCTTATCAGCCAGGACAAGCAATCCAACAACCTTTGGGTCCAAAGGGCGCAGTGGATGGCCTACTGAGCGGACAACATGCACACCGAGGCTCTAATTGCCAGCAGAGGACAACGTGGACCCCGCGCGTAGAAGTTGAGGTTCCGAGTTTCGTGACAAACGCTCACTGCGTGCTGGAGGGGTTAATTCCTCCGGTGACCTGTCTACGGAGGCAGCACAAGTACTCCTAATCATCGGAAGTAGGTTACGGAAGCGGAAGCAATACAGCCGAAGTACTGGATGACTTGCCGTGGGCATCTGCGAGTGTAGTCTGCGTGCACGCAGATTTCAGAATCACGTCATGCCGGCCCTCCGTTCTCAACATTGGAACTCCGAGGCACTCGCAAATTTGAAATCTAGAAGAGGGGGGGGGGACCCCCTCTCCTAGAACGGCATCTAAACACAGATTCAAGTTTGCATATATAGGATGTGTTATTTTGATCTGGAGCCAAATTGAGCAGACAGGGAAGCAGGGACTGCCCTTCCTGATTGGTAGATGGGTCTTACACAGATCTACGACTTATCTATGTTCTGCGCCCTACAGGAAGAGGCCCACTTTATAGATTTATGATTTCTTCCGCCCGAAAACGCAGATCTAGGATTTAGGGCCACGGCAAGTCATCCACTGTACTAACCAGCAAACGTGCCCTGCGTCACCTGTCGTCACCAGGCCCTGTCAGTGTGCACTTTTCCCTTGAGGTAATTCCTAGAGTAGCACCTGTCCGGAGATGGAAAGACTGAAGTAGCACTCCGGGTGCAGTTGCCTCAAATAGCACTTTTTTGGGTGGGCAAACCGTTTGTCGTGCACTCAAGATACCTCCGCCTTACTAAGGACTTATTCTTGGAAACCAGCCTACCTGGTAAGTATGTTTGTTCTCTCCTTGCACAAAAAATTGTTACTTTTTGTAACATTATGGTGTGTTCATGTGTTGTACATACAAAGAGGGCCTGCTGACTCCCCCAAAATGAAACCAATTCTGCCAGCTGTTCTGGCACCTGTGCTTGCTGTTGTGTAATGGTGCACATGCTGGACTTTGAAAATTAGCTCCCTTGGAGGTGGAATTACTTCCATTCTAACCTGTATGATGGGGATTCAAGTGTACTTTGCCTCCGACGAGAACTAAGATGTACTTAGGACTTAATGAGTGCTAATTGGGGAAATTGTCCCCGGAGTGCTACTGCAGTCATTCTGCCTCCGGACAGGTGCTATCCTGGGAAATACCTCCTTTTTCCTTCGTCATCAAGGGTGAGAAGCCTGCGCACTTGCGCTGATAGGTCCGGATATAACTCTAAACCCCGACAGGCCTTAACTAATGTTGACTTACATTGTTCCTTACTCCTGAGGGCTTCACAGCACTTCTTGAGGTATCACAAGTGGTTGCTTTCAAGCTTTTAATCACTATCGGCTGGATTTCCTCATAACATCTCCCTCTGAATTGCGCACTTAACCTAGTGAAGTTTTGCATCCGGGGAGGTATTTCCATGTATGGTATTGCTCACACTTAGCTGGCTAGTACAGTAAATATAATGTGGCCGTACTGAAGCATATTTTATCAGGAGCAGAAATGTGGCCAAGCGGAACTGAAGGACACGAAAGATACTTCCGTTCCTCTAGCCGCTTCCGTAAACTCTGTTTGATCTCGATCATATGCATGACGGACCATACATACCTCGAGCAAATGATGTATGTAACACGGCACAAAGTGCAATGCATGAGATGGATATTTGATACAAGCATGATGGGAGGCATTCCAAAAGGGGCAGCCTTTCCTCACTGTCCAGCGAGTCTCATAACTGGAATGTATCCGTGCAAATTAGGCAAAGAAATCGAGATCGAGTGAGTGCGGCAATGGAGCGAATAAGAGACTGAAAAGTCAAGTCCATGTGCGGTGAAAGTCCTCAGATAGAATCACAGAATGAGCATGAAACATTGAGCATGTTGCGGAAAATGGCGGCTTTTAGACAATATCCGTCAGTAGCGAAATGCGAAGGCATGGAGATGACTCACGTATAGCGATCAACGCCACAAAAATAGCAAGAACAAGTGCATAAACGATTGTGTACTTGATCACAATGTGTCTGCGATTCTTCTTCTGCTTGATTGAATATAAAGGCGCCCGAATTTGCTTCGATGGCCGCAGCCAGAACAGCACTGCACGACGGTTAGCATTGTACGTTAAACAAAGAAAGGCACACGTACTTGTAGAATGCAAACGGTCCACGAACGGAATGATCATGGGTATGGTGCACATGAACAGAAGTACGTGTCCGAGTAGGAAATCTCCGCTCCAGAGAGAAAGTTCGACGATCTTGACAACAAACTCTCTCGCCGGTTGGGACATTATGTGGTGACCAAGGCCACGTCCATACCACTTGCCTGTCCACCATGCCCTGTTTGTTTCATCGTTCTTGAACTCTCGGCTTATGAAGACAGAGATAAGGGTCTTGTGAATGGCACGCTGGATGAATATCACGGCAAGGAGACCAAGCACAGCATGAGACACATCCCACGACTCCAGGAACCACAAGAACTCGAAGAAAGCAACCATACCTATAGAGAATGTCAGTCAGTCAACCGATCAGAGCTTGCACACAAGTGACTCACCGACGACAGCTGCAAAGTGGGCGCTGGCAGCCATGACGGCACCGAATTTGACACAGGCGGTGCTCAACGCAGGTCCAAGGAATATGGATACCATGAATAGCACGATGAGGACGGCCATATTCCAAACAATGGGCCCCAATGAGACGATTGCGATACGGACGATCGGGTTTGCAGATAGGCCAGTCTTCGGATCGGGGAAGGACTTCACGAACATGTAGGCGATAATGAACAAGATCGCCATGATCCATGGGAAGATGATCTCCGAGAATAGCACAGCACGCCAGGAAGCGCGAGGCACATCACCACCCGTCAACGGCTCGGAGCGCTGACCAAGGCGCTTCTTCTTGTAGCCGGTGATCATCGTGCGGCTAAGGCGACAGTAGCCGATCCAGGAGTTGCTGTGTTGCTTTGAATTGCCGCGAGACATCCATCGCAAGTATTCCCGGTAATCGATGATGAAGTCCGCGAAAGAGAACATGTGCGGGTTGAACAAGAACGGAGCAATGCATAGCGCCAGGACAGAAAGCCAGAAGTAGATCAGATGTGGCATCCAGATCGACAGTGTGGCATATAGCAACATCAGCAGGGTCCGCGCACCGAGGTAAATACTGGGACCAGCGAAACGCGAGTAAAGGATGCTGAACGAGATGCGCGAAGTAGCAAAACCACGACCCGTGGCGATGTAGCGCGCCCCGCCGAATGTCAAGTTGCTGAGAATCGAGTGACAGTAGATCTGAGTAGAAAACACTTCGAACAAGGGGGAGAGGGACAAGAAGTGTTTGCCGAGGCGAAGCAGAGCACGGCCGGTTCCTCGCTCAGTGAGTTCTGTGGTTATGATGAGCGAGATAGCACCGATATGATGTGGTGCTACTAACCTTGAAGGAAAAGAGGGAAGAAGGCGATGAAGAACACCAAAAAGATGCTGATAATACAGTGCTGAATCCACAGGAAAGTGGGGATCAGGTTGTAACAGCCTGGTTGTCCACCAAGCACATCGCCATTCGCGTTTGTCTTGCAGACTGTGAGCTGCTTGTTGAGCGTTCCAAGGAATACGACTATGGTTCATGCATTAGCGTACTGCCTCCTTCGAAGACAACAATGAAAACTCACGCGCCACCATGAACAGTTGGACGGAGGCAATAACGAGTATGTTGTTGATATGGAAGCCGGGATGACCATAATAGAAGGTCATGAACCTGTCGACGGGCAATTGCGTTCCAAGGTAATAGTACTCCCTGGATAGCATCTGCTCGCCCATGCCGGTACCGATCTTCGTCTGGAAGTTGAGAATAGTGCCAAATCCAAGATCACGACCCTTGCCACACTGGTAGTATTCGGTATGCTTGATCCTGCCCCCACGTCCGAAGGCATTCATCCCGGCGTAGATATCTTCGTTGAGATGCAGGCCCTTCTGAGCTTTAGAAACACCTCCACGGGTATTCATGAAAATCGCGTTGAGGAAGTCGGGATGACCGTAATGCAGTTTCCCTCCGATCCATGACAGCGTCCTAGCAGCGAGAGTTCCGAAAGTCTGTTCTTTGCCGGCAGCCACATCTCCCAGGATACCAATGTTCTCAGAGAAGATGTATTCCCGCGCACCCACGATGGCAATGGGTGCTTTCACGAACTCCTTATGGCCCCAATGCGCATACGGAGACTGGCTCGACAAGTTGTATTCCTCGAATTCGCCAAGGACATTCCGAATCTTGAGGCATTCTTCCAGATAGTTGTCCTGATTGGCGTCAATCAGCTGCAGATATTCGCCACGGTAGAAGATGATTGCATGGTTCTGATTATCCGATTTGCCATCACCAAGAATGGGATTACCGGGCAATTCAACACGGAACTTGGGCCGACGCTTCCCTGTTTCGGGGATAATCTCGGAGTAGCCATCAATCAAAGCCGAAAACAGGCGAGGCTCTCCACCTTCCTTGCCAGGAGACTCTTCATCCAAATATGCGATCTGCAAGTCTGGGTAGGCGCGCAGAAGGAACTCCGCGTTCGCGAGTTCCTCAGCTGTGAATTTGTTGTATCGCTGCATGGACACGACCATCTTGAACTTGCGACGTGCCATCCGCTCCAGCTCCCTTTCCAATTTGTCGGTGTTCCCTCCAAAGAGTTGAACGACCTCGGGATTCTCTACTCTGTAGAGCAACTTGATCGCCTTTGAGTAGTTCATGAAGCCGGAAACAGTGCGATACAAAGTCTGCGCACGAAGAGACGCCCAAATACGAGTGCGCAACGTGAATTCAGGAGCAGCAGACTTGAAACCAATGCAGTAGAAAGGCAAATCATCGGCTTTGTTCGTTATCGACTTTTCGTCCCCGGTGACGCCAAACGGATTGCTCGCAGTGCCGTTGAACACAGCTGCCTCTTCCGCTAGTATCTTGGTGTCCTTCACGAAGTTGTCCCATTCAATCGGATGGAGCTGCTTGAGGTACTCAAGGAGAGTGACCCTGGTGTTCTGATCCTCTTCACGAATGATCTCCCGGAGAGACAGCAGAATCTTCTCGGAATAGTGGGGCGTCAGGACTGTGAATGTCGGCATGGCGTCTACAGGCAACGGTTCCGGGATAGCGGTCGTTAGGGACTGGGCGAAGAAAGAAATGCGTCGTTCGGCCTCTGACCCTGGAGGGAAGAATTCTCCCTTGTATGTTCTGTCGCCCTGCGAAATGAAGAATGGCGGAGCGCGCAGTGTCCGTCGGCCGTCTTGGTCCGATTGAACCTGGTGATACAGGAGCTTCTGCACGTGGTCGATGGAAAGCAAGTGTTCTCGGTACATCGAGATGATGACGGCATTCCAGATTTGCGACACAAGCACCTTGGGCTTGTACTTGACCTCCATATCAGCTGTCGCGAGCAGCTTGGCGTAGATTCGTTTCGGAAGTCGCATGTAGATATCCTTCCAGGGCGTCCAGATCGATAGGCCAAGGGCGAAGGATCGACCGATGGAGAAGACCGTGTACCAAATGACGTACCAGAGGAACGTGTCGAGGAAGAAAAGAATCAGATCCATGATGAACATGATGGTGAGCGTAAAGGCGGGCTGATTCGAGCAGAGAGCAGCGCCGAAGTACTTTTCGGAGCACCTCTGAACCCTCATACCGACGAGGACCAGGACGGGTTCACGGAAGGACTGAGTTAGGAAGAAGTACGATTCGGTAGCCTTGCATCCGAAAACAAGAGTCCAGAGAGTGATGCTAGCGATGCGGGCCTTCACGTCCAGCTTCGGGTAGGAAGCGGTGAACGTCTGAGAAGCCAGGTACTTCCTATTCTTGCCGGCGACGCGATCTCCGAACATACGTCCAGATGGCATGATGGAGAACAACACGGTTGCAGACACTGATGCGAAAAACTGGACGATGCCGAGGATGAGAGCGACTTGAGACGTGCGGTCGAACCGAGCGATATAAATGGTTGGACCGGCCGTGATCGCCAAGGTTACGAGGAGGAAGAGAAGGCGACGGCCGAGGTGTGAGGTGTTATTCCACGTCGTAGGAATGAAGTTGAACTCGGCCAAGGTAGCGAGAATCATGATTATCGTTGAGACGGCCCCACCGAGAGCTGTGCAAGACCACGTCATTGCTGCCGTGGGTACAGTGGTGCCCGGGTCCGCGTAGATCGTAGGTGCATTGTATGCCGTATAGTACCAAAAGAGCGATACGTGGATGACCCAAACTCGGTTGAAATCCACCAGTAACTGAAGGAAGGAGCGCTTTTCATAAAAAGTTTTGAAGAACACGCGGTTCCAGTCGATCTTGTCGAATTTCATGAATCGCTTAGCTGGCGGAAGGTCCACTAAACGTGTCTGTGGGAACATCAGTATGTGTCCACCGCGAATGTAACCGTGCACACACTTTATCGGTCAACACGATGCGCGCAATGCCCTCGGGGTACCAAAAGAGTTGGTTGACATCGTCGTAGCCGATAATGTGTTCGTGGTCCTTCTCCTTCCTCACGAATTTGCCATCCACGACCTCGTAGCCTTGATCTCGGAAGAAGCGGTACAGCGGCTTGACGACAGCACGCAGATATAGGCCTTCAGGAACGGGCTCAACGCGATTTTGACATTCCGGAGAGCGATAGTAGTCGTCTGCGCATTTGAAGATGAAGCATAGACACTCTGGCACAAAACGAACGTGTGCAGCTTCGCCCCAGCAAAGCAGGAACAGTGCAATTTGGCGCAACCTGTCATATTGCGACATGGCGTTCATGGCCTCCCGCCAGCGGTTCAACGCGGTTTGAAGGCTTTTCTCGCTTGCCGTTTTGGGTTGCAGGCGGCTCGGTCCGCCGCCTCTCATGCTCCGCATGCGTGTGAGGGTGCTTGGGTTCTGAGAGCTGCCAACTGCATCGTCCAGATCGAGCTGAGCAGCAAAGTACCATTTGCGGTAATTCGCATGCTGACCCCCGATGTAGTCGGCATGCAAGGTCAACAAAGCTTGGTTTGGCGACATGCGACTTGCACGGGAATCTAGCTGGGTCATCACAAAGTCGAACATATTGCGCATAGAGTCCCGTTGAAAGCCAAACTTCTGGGTTAGATCCAGGAAGATGTCTTCAATCTCTTCCTTCGACAGGGGGATCTGACGGCCTGGAGACCAAGCTGGGTATGGCTCACGTGCACCCTGAGGCACGTAATCGGTGAACGTTGGGGTCGAGCTTTCCGACGTTGCCATACGTGGCGGCATCAGAGATTCGGCGGATGGAGCGTAGCGCTGGCCATACACATCGGCCTCGCTGACGGAGTCACCATCGCGGGGCTGGGCTGTGTTGGCGCAGAAGAACAATGTTCAGTCACGGGATACCGCGGCAAAAGGATGATACGCACCATAGGGGTCATACGGGGCGCCCTGTTCGTAGTATCCGCCTTGCTGGCCTAGGTTTCGACGATTAGAAAGGACCGCAGTACAAAGAGCAATGCAACTTACTCGCATCGTCGTCGTAATACCTCTGGCCCTGCGGCTGGCCGGAAGGCGTAGAGAACGGATCCCGCGGGTCCGGGGGAGGTGCGTAAGGTGCGTTGTACGAGTTTGGAGCGGGCGGCTGGCCCGCGTATGGACGGGACATGGCGAATGGCCGGTTTGTTCAACGAGGAGGTGGAGTGGGGCCGTCCGCACCCTGGTCAATGGCGATGAGGGCGAACGGATGAGGTGGTAAGGAGATAACGAGAGTCAACGTCTATAGCTGGACTTGGGCTGGGGAGGGAGGGTGACAGGAGAGAGGAAGAAAGGAAAGGCAGCAAGGCCTCGTTGGCTGCTGGCTGCAGGAAGGGCGGAGGGGACGGGCGAAGCAGGGAGAAGGCAACGAACGACGTTACCGTCCAGTGAGACCCGCGCGTCGGACCCAAATCCGGGCGCGTTCATCGCCTTGCTGACCCTGTGCTCGTGGGTCCCCAGCGCGCGCCGCTTACAGCCTCGTCATGCGCTGTCCCGTCCATTGATTCGGCCGTTCCACAGTCCTTACTGTTGTGCCTGTTCAGGCCAGGGATACATTCCAACTGCTCATGCCTTTATCAGCAGAGGTACCAATTCCTTGGTCGGTTCGCTAGTCTTTCCTCCGTCCAGGGGGAGGGCATCGCTGTCGACGATACCCTTCCCCAAACGCTGCCACGTGTAAACCAGTGTGGTATGACGCCACATCGACGCGTCCGCGATATCCGCAGTTTCAGGCAGGTGATAACGGACGCGACGACAAATATATCCGCGCCGGGACCCACATCGCTAACAAAGCCCGCCAAGTAAGTAGGCAGCACAGCGCTCAGCAGCGGGAACTTGCATGACCGTTCTCTTTAATCCGATGCAACCAACAGCACCGAAGAGTCGCTGCTGAAGCAACGGATATGATAGACAATAGAACACATACACCTCTCCCTTCCTCTCCACACACTCTCGCATGGCAAATCATCGTGTGCGCATCATTCATCACGCATACAACCACCCGGTAGCAAGAATCTGAACTTCTCGAATTGCTCGAGGAGGTACCGTGGGACACCCAGAGCAGATTTGGCACTATCAGAACGGTCAGTATTGGAAGCCGACTCGACAGATCGTATGCCCACGCGTCCGGCTGCATTGCATTGTACAAGTCCTTGAACTGTACAGCACCTCGTCAATGGATGAATCAAGCTGAAATAGGGCTGATGACGGCACCCTGTAGGCTTCAGGTAACATATCGAATATGTCTGTTCCTTCGCAAATGATCCTTTGTATATGGGCCGGGAGTAAAAGGGCACGGTTTCCCCTCAGTCGATCAGCGTGAGAAAAACCTTGACCAGTGTTATACGTGCATCGTCATGAAGTAAAACTTGTGGTCACCTTCCATCTTCTCTGCGAATTCTTTGAGTGTGCGGAAGCAATAGCTGCAGGAGATTATCCTCTGCTACGACAGCGAAACTTATTTCACATACCTGCAGTGCCAGCCAGAATCTGCGAGGGCCAAGTTCGTGGACATGGAATGCCTGTAGTATGTAGAATGTTTGTCCCACAGGTGGACTTGAGCACGCCAGCTCCGGAAACCCATGGGCCACTCAAGGGAATACAGGTACTCTTGCATTTGCAGGTGCAACGGACTTGGTGCTTGACAAGCCTGCAATAGCCGAATTGTGTGCGCGGTCGGGATCTCGTCCAGATCTGAGAAAATGACAAGGGGCATCGGCTCAGCCTTCGGTAACTGGGATGTAAGAAGATTGGTCATGTGGACACGTTGAGCATTTTCGAAGGTAAACGGGTCGGAAGGATGAGGCTGCATTCCAGGGAACAGGGAGTAGATGACCTTGCCATCAAAGTTGGCGAAGCGCTCCCGATTGTCCGCAAAGTAGGTCGATTTGGGCAAGCCGGTGAAGGTGCCTACCAGCTGTCAACCGGCGCCAGTTAGGACAATCTGGCCTACTCACTGTTGGATTCAACCAAAAAGATTCTGTCTACGACACCCGAAAGTTCGTGCATGCGAATCTCCAACAGGTCAAGCTCAGTGCTGACCATGATGGCGTCCCATACGGGCGGTAGCGGATGTGGTCTGGGAGCCCATCCGTGCAGCTTGCAGAGGTGGGCGTCAAACTCTACACCTTCAGCGTAAAAGTGAGGGAGTATCTCCTTCGGTCCATCTGGAGCATCCCAAAATGGACGAGTTCCGTATGAGACTGCATCCCAAAATTTCCGTCTGTTGAATGCGATCAGATTGATGGGGAACTTACTTGGAATAAGTAGTTCCCGCACCCATTCATCAAAAGCCAAAGGAGTCCGACAACAAGAACGACGACGCCGACTGCAGGTGGACATGCTGCAAAGAAACGCCTAGGTGATAGCCATCGGGCCATTCAGGTCTGAAGTGGAGCGGCGAAATGCAAGAACGCTGTGAGCGAATTCATCACATACAAGCCAAGCGGGGGGGGGGGTCTTGGCGGTCGAAGCCGCGTGATGATCGTGTCTGAAGTGGTTACTAGAATTGCATCCGAGATGTCCTTAAATTGGCGTAACTAATCATGCTGTGTGTGTATTGTACAGGCATATGGTACCATCCGAACATTATGAGCAAACTACGGCTACAGTGCACAAGGACAGGCTTTGGTACAGTACATTGTGACCACCTCGCTCGATCGTAGCTCAGTGCCCTTGTGCAGAAGAACAAGACACCGCTTCCCAATCGTCGCTAGTCCCTCTCGCAGAACCGCTCGAGCTGTCCTGTGAGCTGTCCCTCAGGTCCGCCGAAGAGGTTCTCTCTGTGATGGCCGATGCCCTCAAATGTTCTTCTCCCTCCGCACGATGACGCTTTATGAGCGACCTAGCGTACTCCATGTCTCTATAGAGGGCTTCTATGGCATTTGCGACACCATGCTCCTTTGAGGATGTCAGCTGCCTGGTGTGACTAGCTAGTATAGCAACGCACCGATCGTATCTTCTGTCCTACCAACTTGGCTCGACTGATCTGTCTTTCGTCGGTTGTAGCGCTGCGCAGGGCGTCCGTGAGGTTGTCGACAGTCAACTTGCGGACGCTGGAGCCAATGCCCAAAGCTTCAACGCGATCCGCCCAGAAGAACTGATCACCGAAGAAAGGTTTGATAATGGTGGGGATTCCAGCTATTGAGAGTTTCAGACCGAGGTTCAGAGCCATATATGCTGTAATTGCTCACCGCGCAAGCTTGCACCCGTTGTGCCAGCCCCGCCATGGTGACAGGCCGCGTCGATCCGAGCAAATAGCCAATCATGCGGAATTGAAGAAATTGGATAGATGGCTGACGGGAGCAAGGCGTGTTCTTTCTCCACCGCTTTGGGATCTTTCTTCGACGAAAGTCTATCAGACCAACCCTTCGAAAGGATAGCGCGAACGCCACTGTGCTCGATCGCCTGTACCACACACTGCGTCATGGCGTCGGGGTCTGAGACGACGATTGAACCAAAACCAATGTACACCAGTTTGAGGCCATCAGCCCGTGCCGAGTCGATAAATTGAACGAGATCTTGTGGGGGTTCCCATTTCTGTGCCTGAGAATTGTCTGGGTCGTCGAGGAACCAGTATCCTATGCATAAGATGAGACACGATTATCAACCAACGTAAAACAGCGCAATGCGCTACAGTGTTCTCTTACCTGTTACACGAATCCATTCATACCAATCCAGAGGCGGTGGAACAACAGTCGGGCTGAAATTGTATAAGAAAGGCACTTTGTGCTGCTCAAGCTTATCCAAGTTTGTCGAGTCGATATTTAGTGTATGTCGGCGCCACCGATTGATTTGTCCAGATATGGCTCTCCAGAATACCTGATCGAACATAACATAGGTCTTTTGGAATAGTTAGAGATAGGTCAACAGAGGGCACAGAAACTCATACCATATAGTTGTAAGATCCACCCATCTATACTTGTTCAGGACAACGCAGAACAATAATCGAAGAGGGACTCACCTTGCGATCGGGGACTGCGAATGCATGCGGATACGCTCTGGTACGACTCCACGGCATGGTGAATGCTCTGAAATACGGAATGCCTAGAGCCTCGGCTATGTGAATTCCCGCCATAGCACTAGGACTCTCCACCAGGACGTCGCTGCCTTGACACGCATCCCAAGATGTTTTCAAGAGATCATCGATCCATCCACGGAACTACAGAACGGTTTTATGGACGCTCGAGAAACTAAAGACTTGTCCACATACCTTCTGCAGGCCTTCTTTCATGAAGGAGAATGTGAACATGCCATTCTCCACACAAATTCTCATGAGCTCGGCAGGATCACCACCTACGTATGCATGCTCAATGCCGTGCTGGCTGGGCGTCAGCAGGGTGTCTACTACAGGGAAGAGAGGACGTACGCCCTCGATCCATGACTTGAATTCGCCATGCGTGGCGATCCTGACGTGATGGCCATCAGCCTTGAGTCCCTTGCCCAGAGCGATGTAAGGCTGAACGTCGCCTCGCGATCCGATTGTCAAGAATGTGAAACGAAGCGGCTCTTGCGGCCTGAAAGTCAAAAAGGTTGAGGACGTGGACGTAAACATCACAGCGGGTGCGGAGTCGGGTCCAGCATCCAGGCGTGGAATTTCCGGCTCCAAAGCTGGTGTCGTGGGTTCAAGCTCTTCCAGGCTTTCAGAATCTTTCTGAGACTGAGTCGGTACAGCTGGGCCTGTCAACTCCTGTTGGCGAATCACATCCATCTGAGAGTCCAGAAGCTTGATGCATGCATCTCGTCTCTCTGATGAGCTAAATTCAAGGAAGAGTTCTTCGTGTCCTTTGATAACGACAGCCAAGCCATGGTACATCAAGGAGAATGCGCGTTGCTTCTCCACAGAAATGATGTCTTTGATTGGTATGATCATCTGCAATATTGATCAGCATGAAGCAGAATGCACTTGAATGTATCTCACCCGTGTCTTCGTGAGGGGCTGGGTAGATCGGAAACAGAAAAAGTTGGTGGATATGTAGACTCTTCCATAAATGGGTAGAACGCGGAGTAAGGATCCAGGTAGATCTGTCCAATCGATGAGATGAGCATAACATGGTGAAAGAAACGAACACACATCCTATGAGAGCTTCCTTTTCATCCAGCGCAAAAGTAGAATGAAATTTCTCCGCCACCGTTGTGTCGAAGACATGCGGCACATCTGTGCCGTCTAAAAGGGAAAATCCCATGTTATTGGAACCGTCCTGCTCGTCCTCGTCATCAGAGGCGTGGTCGGAGAGAATCACGCTGTGCGGCATAGAAGAGGCATCGCTCCCGCTCACGCCGGGGGAGAAGAGCCTGGACGAGCCCCTCAACCAATGCGGGACACTCCAGCCTTTGCTCGCTTGATCTTGCTGAGTCTGAAGAGTCTCTTGATGCTGACCAGGGGATGAACTCCAAGAAGGCGGATATATATGAGAAGCCGACGACTCAGGCATAGAGCCTGATTGCGGAGTGATGTCTGGACTCGAAGTTGACGGTCTGAAGAAACCTGGTCTCAACGTACGAGAATCGTCCTGAAGAGGAGAAGGAGAAGCTGTCAAATGGCGCGAAGGTGGCGTTCCGGCGATTCCAATGTCCTGGATGTGTTCTGGGGCAGATTCTGTTCGTACCGGAAACCCCAAAGGCTGAGGATGACTGGAGAAAGGCCGGAGCAAAGATGTCAATCGGAATGATGTCGGCTTCGAATCGGCTTGAACGGGCCTGTCTGGTGACCCGATGGAGGAGATCACTCCTGCAGAGGTTGTGTCATGAACAACACCTCCATGACCGGTCGGATCTGAGGCAGAGCGTCTGTGCTCTTGTAATATGTCCTGGATTTGCTCCAGCGCATGGTCGAGATCGTGGAAATAGGCGAAAAAGTATGAGTCCAAAGAGTAGTTCTCGTCCTTGTCGTCTCTATCGAAAACCTTCACTTCGACAGTCTCTGTGAAGTCCATAGAAGTGTTCTTGTCGACATCGACTATCAAGCTGAAAGGGATCGCAATCTACAGAAAATGAGGACTGTAAAACCCCTGGGCACCGCACGGTACACACCTTCACACTTTCCCCAGTGTTCTGGGCTCGAAACATGACCTTCCGAACAGCCTTGACCCACTCGTCTCGGCTTGGAATAGAGTCCGCCGTCAAGTTGACGTTCCGCTGATTTGTGCGAATCCGGAGACCTCGCTCTCCCACGGGTTCACACGTCATAGCGTAGCGCAAGTCCAGATTGCCGTGGGGAAAGTACGGATCCTAGAACTCATGAGATAAGCCATGCTACGGGAGGAGGTTACTCACAGCACTTGACTGGTACCAGCTAAGCACATCATTCTTCAGGATAAACCAGTACTTGTTCCACCTCTTGGTACGGCTTCCCCGCTTGCTCAACGTTCCAGACTTGAGGACTTGGTCCTGAACATGCACGCAATCAGCAATGTATGGCGCGTGAAGCGAGAGAGTACAAACTTCGTCGGTTGGAAGATGGGCAAAGAAGCAGAGATGTGCATTGGTCAGATACATGTAACCTTGGAGCACTAAAGAACCGGGTTAGGGAAGGCTCTTGAACGAAGTAGTGAGCTCACGTATAGAACGCAAGAGCCAGCACGGCATCTCGGCCAGTACTTCCTCAATATCCTCCAGTCCAAAGACATCCCTCAGCTTCTGTGCCAGTTTCCCCCGTCGCTGCAGCTTAACCGTAGCCAAACTCTGAGTGCGGAGATTGGTGGGTCGCATGATGGGTGCTACGGCGACGGGCAATGAGCTGGGCTCGAAGTCCTCCGCCTCCTCCATCTCATCAGGGGATTCCTGTTCATCCTCACTTCCGATTTGTCCCATGCTCGGCC
This sequence comes from Calocera cornea HHB12733, assembly GCA_001632435.1. Taxonomy (NCBI): domain Eukaryota; kingdom Fungi; phylum Basidiomycota; class Dacrymycetes; order Dacrymycetales; family Dacrymycetaceae; genus Calocera; species Calocera cornea. The sequence goes on from KV424056.1 coordinate 74,428, forward strand.
CAATGGGAGATGCTTGCGGCGAACCTGTCAGGCGTCGCATGCGAGCAACAGGACGATGGATCGTGTGAATCGACGATGTCATGGTGAAGTTGTCTATATCGGTACATCAGAAATGATCATCCACAGTTAAGCAGCACTCTTACTTTCAGCATCGGTATCCTCAGGATCCGACGCAATACTTTCTGGCAAACCGTCTTCGTTCCCATCTTCATCAGCCCATGGAATGGCCTGCAACGCTTGTATGAGAGTCTGAGTACCCGCTCGCAGAGAACCATCTCCGCGGAAGGAGCTGATGGAGGGTCGCGCAGGCCGTATCCTATCCAGTGACGGCATCTTCTTCGGCGAGGGGCTTGCCGAGTGTGCCTTGAGGGCAACTTGCTTCAAATCCACCGTTGTTGCCACAGGAGGATCATCTGGCGGCTCTCCTCGCGGTGATTCTTGAGGTGTACGTATATGACCTGACAAACAGGAGTAATGAGTAATGGCGGTTTGGCAGCATAGTGCCTTCGTGTACCTTCCCGCTTATGACTCGATGAAGCACCGAGCGAGGAAGAGCTAGCATCGTCTCTGTCCTTCCTTCTCAGGAAGTCAGACGGACTTCTCCTCAACTTCTCCAAGCTATGGCCAATCGAAGATGTTGACCGACTGAGCTTATCCATGCCTCGTCCTAACAGGCTCTTGTTGCGCCCTAGGTCGGTCTGGCTATCATTAAGCCCGAGCGCATGCGGGTTGGTGAGGATTGTAGTGCCAGGCACAGGATTCTGTAGAGGTGGACGGGGCGCGTTCTCTTCAGACATGATTGGAAACAACGACTGGTCCGATTTCAGAGATGGTTCGCCGTCGGTGTGGGAGGTGATGGGAGACGAGTGGGGACGTGCAGTAAGGGGATGCGGGCGGCTGCGTGTCTATGACCGTGAACGCGGCGGCCCTGAGCCCGCCTCCCGCCAGCTCCCCTATCGCATGGCTGCATGCACGTCAGTGACCCGCCACTTCTGAGTCAAACGCTCCTGTTACACAGGCATTTACAGTAATAACTTACATGTTCGCTGAAAGGGACGAACGCCCAATGGACTGTATGCTCCATCGCAATCAGCCCCTATGTTAGAGCTCTCATCAACAGATTATATGCCTAACATCTGCCTATGCAACACTTTGACCCTCCGCTCAACCGCCCGATAACTCGCTTTCCTCTGGGAGAGCGCGTCAGCGGCTATAGGAGCTTCAGCTTGCCAGTCACTTGGTTGACTAATCGTACAGGGGCTGCAGGGGCATAAGCACGGCGAGCATAACGTGAACCGGAGATGACACACCTGGACCGATACCGAGCACCGTACGGGAGCCGGCCGCTATTTGTGTCCGTCCTCTGCAAGGGCCAGCCGTCAAGAGATGGTCTCTTTCATTCAGGGGATTATCACTCACGCATCCTGTATGGTCCGTGCACAGAGGCTCAGGCTCTGAGCCTTGGCCTGCAGCACGAGCAGCTCCTCTTCACTGTCGCACTTCAAGGCGATTTTAGCTTGTCTGGAAGTGGATTCAGCAGGTGTTTCCTAGAGCGCTTGTCTGGCAGCCCTGCTCACCCGGTCCTCTCCCAATGTTTCAAGAGCTGGCAGGCACAAGAGGTGAGCAAACGAGGATAGAGCGTACATCTGCACGTACCCGGGGATTAGATTTGGACAGTGCTTTGTAACAAGCAAGAGTAGCATGCCTTGAATCAATTAGCAAGATCTCACAGGCAGGAACAGCATTGCGTACGAGCATTGAGCGGCGATCTTGCCCTTGTTCATGCCGAGATCGGACCGCACCACAAGGACCTTGCGACGATCAGCTTGTGGGTTCCGTGTATTTGAGACAAAGGCGCATACCAACTTACACTCCTCCATGAGGCCAGGCTTAACCGATGCCAAATCTCCATCGGAGACATCATCGTCGCTGACGCTGCCCGCTTCACTCTCGGGCACATCGACTGCTGGCTCCGTCGACGTGGCCGGGATGTCTGCCGAGGTTTGAAGCGGCCTTTGTCGTAAGCCAATGACGTAGCCTACGGTGCCTGCCAATACAGCAACGCCGGTGTATAGTGCCATCGGGCTCCATGATTCGGTGCTAAGTGATAATGGCATAGTGTAGAAACAGTGCAAATGAGGGCTAAGTATGATGTACAATTGTCGCTGGTAGGGTAGGGTAGTAGTGCCTTCCGTTCAGGGACGCGTCGCGTCGTGTGCCGCAACAGCCGGCGAGGGGAGCACGCACACCTGGCATGAGCTCTCAACTCGCCTTTCGCCCCTTCATCTTACTCACTACCGCTATCTGAGTCTGATTCGGTGTCCACTGTCCCATCCACATCTGTTCTATAGATGAGATATGCCCAAAATAGTTGTCCACTTGAGACACAGACCGATAACGTATTCTGGATCCTTGTCCTCGCCTTCATACAGGTCGGCGGACGGTTGCGAAAGGCTATTAGAGTCCGACAATATCGATTGCTGCTGAGAAGCCATGTAGTCTGACTCATAGCCGTTTTCCACAGAGGCACCTGGTGATGCTGGAACACCCTGGGAGCCAACCGGAGAGGAACGTAGCTTGGACGATGCCTTCGGCACTGAGTTCGCGTAGTGACCTGGAAGCAAGCCAGTTGTACCCTTAGGATGCATGTCGCAGCTTAAGTCTGGCTATCGGTTCAAATTGAGAAAACGTACTCACATTCAGTCTTGGCTGAGGTGTGGTCCTCCCTAGAATCAATCAATCAATCGCTCAAGGGCATGTGGTGCATCCACTTCACCTGATTCGGATTTATGCCGCTTTGCATCTCTGACTGAGTTCTCAGAAGGAGAGCGGTTCTGCATGATGCGATCAGCCATTATGAAATGTAGATACACTCAGCTACCCTACCCGCTTCATGTTGCTTTTGGATCCCGAAGGGGTAGACTCTCTGTCTTCGCCGAAGACTTGAGGAGACGCCGAACGAGCACCCTCGGAGTCGACACTGCAGGTTATCAGAATGACATCTGGGCAAGATACAACCACTGGTAGCCACCGTTTCGAAGCATTTCTAGGCTGTCCCCGTCGAGAGCCGACGCTTAAGCCCATGCAAGATGCAAGATGTGGCGCGTAGCGATTGAAAGCGATCTACATATTTGCGGTCAGGAGGAGAGGCAAGTTCGATCCAGAACCATCCGTACGGGTCTCTTGCAGTTCAAACAATCCAGAAGTGCAGGATCTTGTTTCTGAGTACCGCCGCCGCCACCGTTACTTTGTATAGTTGAGACATCGTCCGCGGCAGACTGGCTGGAGGACAGTGATCCGGGAGCGCTGCTACCAAGCGAGTCAATGGAGCGTAACACTCTACGTCAAAACGTCGTACCCGGAGAATTGTACATCTTGGACCAGCCCTTCTCGTCTCCTGCAGTGGAGCTGCAGTAGGTAATTCTCATCATGTGCGCATCAAAGTACGTACAGTTTTGAATAAGCATGTTCTTTGGCCTGTCGCTTTCGATTCTCCTTGTGCGCGAGGAGAACAGTATCCATTATGAGATCGTTTAACATTGTCGAAAATATCTTTTCAGCCTGGAAGGGTGAATGTAAGGGCGGTGTGGGCAGTGCTTGATGAATGTGCACAAACTAGCGCCTTCTTCAGGTCTTCACGGTTCACGTCCGCCATGTTTCAATGCGAATGTGAGCTGACGTTCCGATGTGACCGCATCAGCAGCCTCTCGAAGTGAGGTAACACAACGGTATCGGACAATCCTCGCCACAAGTGTGATGGGAGATCTATGCACAGGCTACACTGAAGCTAAGGGGAGTAGCGCACGTGGTTCACGTGGCCCACGAAATGCGCGCCCATGGACCGCAGGGAATGGTACTTTGTTTCCGCCTGGGTATTTGCCTCCGTACTTGCATTTGCAGCCAGTAAACCATCTATTTCCGCTCAGAGGGTTGCCTCCGTGAAGCCTGCTTCCGTTGTGTTATTTACTTCCGTTACAGTGTTTGCATCCGCGGTAGCATCTATACAGAGCAGAAAGAGCGGACGCAGATTTCCCGGCAGAAGCAATGCATATAGGGGAGGCAAACAGGTAGCGGAAGTAAGCTATTCAGCCGAGGCAAAGCATGTGATGGAGGTAACATTTACAGCGGAGGCATAGATTCCCCCGGAAGCAAACACAGCAGCCGATGCAATTGACATGGCGGAGGATAGTCTAGCGGAACTAAATGTCTGAATGGGGGGGGGGGGGGCAAAGACATAGCGGAGGCACATTGTGAGCCTGGACTCAAAGAAGCCTAGCGGATTTAGATTACATATCGGACGCAAATTGTGTATCGGATGCAGATGTTTTCTCGGAGACAAAACCTGAGAGCGGAGGCATACTACATAGCGGAAGCAAATACTAGGGCGGAGCTACGGCCAAAGGGGCGTGCAGCTCTTATAAATAAACGGACGCTAGTGCCTGCGTGCGGCGTCGTGAATGAGAGCGATGCAATTGCTTTCGTGAACATCTAGGTGACAAATAACTATCCGACTCGTGATAGAAGAACTAGGTATCATAAGGATTGAAAGACTGAGATGGTATCAAGAAAGCAGGTCGTAGCGTGTTCATTTGGTAAGGCGCGAAATTATGAAAACTCCAATGATGGCCACAGCCAACGCGCCCACACTTGCGGGAAGTAGCAAATCACGGGGGATGCCAAGCACTTTGTCTTCGATCACGCTGATGGCTGTCGGGGGCACGAACGGCACCGCTTCGACCTCCGGTTTCTCCAATTCCTTGACTACCTCCATGGCAGCCTGGGCTTGTACTTTGGCTTCCTTTTCACCTTCGGCGGGCCCAGCTTCCCAACCTTGCCCACCTTGCAGGATGAGCAGGACTCGATCCTGCTTGCTAGCACGAGCCACCCGCACAGCATCCGACACATCGTTGTCGGCGGTGATGGTGACCGAATCACCTTCGCTATCCATGTACATGATGGCGAAGTCCTCGTGGTTTGGTGGAGGAACTGTTTCATCACCACCGGATGAGGCTTTCGGCAAGAAGAATGGATCCAACGCCAGCTTCCCGGTCACAATGTCGTGCAGGTTCTCGTAGTTATCGTGCCTCGCCTGAAAACGGTGAGTCCTGCCACTGGGAGTGCGGAACTTGAACACGTATGTGCCGTCATCTACTAGTGGCTCGGCAGGGGCAAGTGCGGAAGTGCCACCATTCTGGGTTGGGGCATCTTCATCCACAACAGATGCTGAATCATGCGGGTACACTTCCGAGACGCTGATGGAGTGGTGCATATTCGGCATAACCGACGGTGATCGAGGCAGCCCCGGAGAATTGGGTTCGACCGGGAGATTGGATCCAGACATAACAGATTCGTTGTCATCCTGGGCGATGGAGTCGAAGAACTTGCCCCACATGGGCCCAGCATGTTCATCGTCACCAGCCTGAGCAGACATCGCACTCATCTGCGGAAGTGAGTGCAGAGCTTGAACTCTTATGAGTCATGACATACCTGTTCCAGAGTGGCATACGTTAGCTTCAACACGTCAACGATAGCAACAAGTCGTCCATCATCTTCGACAACCGGAAGATTGAGATAATGTCCAGCTGGGGTGAATCTGAGTATACTGCGAAACAAGAACATGCGGTACTTACTGTACATCTTCTTGAGGGCATCGTGAACTGTCATAGTAGGCGGGGCGACGTCCGGGTGAGGTGTCATAACCCTCACAACGCTGCATCGGCCGGGGTCAAGACCGGCCGCAATCACACGCAGAACGACATCCTTGCTGGTGAAGATTCCGGCGATCTTGGGAGGCAAGCCGGGACCGGCATTCTCCATCACGCAGACAGATGTCGTCCGATTCTCCTTCATCAGTTTGGCCGCCTCCCGCACTGTGGTCTTCGGGGACACCATAGCAGGCCTTGTTCGTGAATCCATGATGGAAGTGAGATCAGGGAGAGCAGTCTTGTCTCGGAGAGCTTCCACGTAGGCAAGCATTGCAACGGCCCGAGGGTTGGCTCCGATGTTGGCTCCAAGCTCGGACTGGACGCCCTCGAGAGCACTGTAGAGCTTTTGGGAAGCTGAAGAGCTGCGTTCGACCTTTTCCAACGCCTCGTGAAAGACCTTGGTGATATCCAAGAGGCCGACGACGTTGCCATCCTCGTTACAAACAGGCTAGCAAGCATATCAGCGGCTGCATGGAGGATACGAGCTGGCGTTGCGTACTAAATGACGGAAACCGCGAGAAACCATCAACTGCAGCGCATCGGTCGCGCTCGTCGTATCACGGGTCACCATGGGACTCCGCGTCATAATGGCACTGACGGGAGTGGTACGGGGATCCAGTCCTTCAGCGGTGACCTGGTCAATATCATGTCAGGCATGAAGTTTACACGTTGAATACTGTACTGACTCGGAATGCAAGATCCTTGGCGGTGAAAATGCCGCTCAGGCCCTCCTCATCATCCACCACGAGGACGCAGTCGGTGCGCTTTGCGGCGCAAAGCTGACTGGCATCGGACACGGTGATGCTCTCCGGCACGGTCAATGCTGGGCTAGGTTTGAGAGCGGCGACTGTTCCCTTGCGCCCTTCGCTCTTAGTGGCCTTCTTCTTCGTCTGGGCGAGGGAGATGGTGCGCTTCCTGGCAAGTTCTCCTTCGATCTTCTTACGGATAGCCTAGGCAGGACATTACGCTGGTCAGATCACGCGTTCCGATTGGATGGAACGTTATCTGGCGCACCTCATCGCGCCTGTTCTGCTTGCGACGCGTGTCGGCGACGGAGCTGGTGGGGGTTGATACGGTGGACATTGGGCGGGCGGGTGCTGGAGAAGGCGGGGAAGAAGGAAAGGTGGGGAAAGGTGATAATGGGCGTGCGGCTGGGGACGCGGTGTGGTGCGTCGGAATGGGTATCTTTGACATTCAGGGGTCGCGGGAGGGATGGAGGCTTGGGTCCCCTCGGCTGGCCGGCGGTGGGTGGGCTGGGCAAAGCGGAAAGTAACGTGATCTATAATGAAGCAAATCAGGCCGTGGCGGTGAGACCCGCGCACGTTTCGCCCACGTGCGGGCAAGGGCCCAGTGGCTGTGTGGGCTGGACGCGTCGTTCCGCGCAAGGGCACGCTCTGCCAGCCCCTTGCCCCTTAACTTCCCCCCACCACTAAGGGATAGGGGTATCCCATGGCTTGCATGTCAGCGACGGGATAGCTGAATGACTGATGTGCACACGTCTATAGTGCAACCTGATTGGTAAGTAACCCTTCCTTTTTCTTTTGGGGATGCATTGATTGAACCCCTGGATTATAAGCCCTATAGTTTTACAACCAGTTATTAACGGGGAACTGCCACATTCTGCTTCCATCCCAAGTAGTGGTTGCTGACTTACAAAAATTGCCTCACACCACCCAAAAAAAAAGTAAATTGGTGACCTTCTCATTACTATTTTTGGATATTTGGGAGCATTTGAGAGTTAGGAATTTTCCTAAAACATTTACTGAACAAAAAGTAGGTACCCACATTGCAAGACTCAGAGCGGCATAATCACATTATTCCACAACATGTATGTATATGGCTTTTCTGGAAAATTAATGGCTTACATTCTCAGGTCTGATCCCACAACACCCCGTTCTGCACAACGGAGTGAAGAACGGGCTCAAAGGGAGCAGCAAATGACATCGCCCAGCGAACGACGTGCTCAACCACCAGTACACCGTACCCCAATACCACAGCCCATCTTTCATCCGCAGAGAGGTGCTGCACCCCAAATTCCTCCAAATCTTGAGCAGCATGCACCACATACACAGGAACGCTTGGACAATCTCCGTGCCCGTGCCGCTGCAATTTTGGGGGATGCACCTATTGTGCAACCTATGTCACATGCAGAACGACTTGCCCAGCGGGCACAAAATCGAAATCCTCCTGCTGCACAGTTGACATCACATGCTGCAAGGGTAGCCCAACGAACAGCTCAGCAGCACCAAAATCGCTCAGAGGCACAACCCAGAAGACAATTGGTACCAAATGAGCAGGGGCTGGGTATCAATGCTCTTGCCCAGCTTCAGCTGCAAGATATTCAACAACATGAGCAGCTCGGACCACAACCTGCTCCTCATGCTCCAGAGCCAGAGGAGGCAGAGAGAGTATACCAACTGGAGGAAGAAGCAGCTGAAGCTCAACAAGCAAGCCAGCTACCACGACAGTGGAATCCTGGAGAAGTCCAAGAACTTGCAGCACGTGCAGAACAAAATCGAAACAAGGAGATTGATATTGGTAAAATGGAAACTACATGCGCCAATTGCCATGCCATACACTTTCCCAAAGAGAGAGACCAGCGAGCTTCTGCACGGCACCCTCTTTTCACCAAGTGCTGTTCCCGTGGCCAAATCCAGTTACCACCATTTCAGCCTGTGCCTCATGTATTGGCCCAACTCCTGCAGCATGACTCTGCAGATCCAAATGCACGTCATTTCAGGGAGAACATTCAGCAATACAACCATGCACTCTCTTTTGTCTCTCTTGGAGCCAAGAAGGATGACCGGGTGGAGGGTGGAGGGGTCTACTCTTATCGCATCCAAGGTGCACTGCACCACCGATATGGTCCAGCCCGACCAGCTGAAGGAAAAGCTCCTTCCTACAACCAGCTCTATTTCTTGGACCCCCAAGTTGCCAAACTCGAGCGTGAGCGACGGAATCCTAACTTGAAGCCCCAAATTCTTTGGGAGTTGGGTGAGATGCTGCGGGAGACACATGCCTATGCCAACCTCTACCAGCATGCATTTCAAGTACTGCAAGACCAAGAGCGTCAAAATCAAGAGGCTGGACAACCAAATGAAGTAGTGGAAGTACGGCTGCACTTTGACCCAAAGACAGACCAAAGGCGCTACAACCTCCCAACTGCAGAAGAAGTTGCTGTGGTTCTCCCAAATACCCTTTCAAATAAACGCAGGGATTTCGTGGTACATAACCGCACAGAGGGACATCTTACAATCATGAGCACGGGTGATCCAGCATACATGTCATTGCACTATGTCTTGATCTTCCCAAGTGGAGAGCATGGCTGGCACTACCAAATTCCAAAGGTTGGAGAAGCTGTCCCTGGCAATCAAAATGAGCCAGAAGAGAGGGAAGAAGAGGGGGAAGATGGTGACCAAGAACAACGCAGAAGCTCAACCCAGTATGTCACAGAAATGGAGTACTACCGCTACCGCCTGCACTTCCGTGACTTGCCCTGGGCACTCCACCTATTCCGCTGTGGCCGCCTCTTCCAGCAATTTATTGTGGATGCCTGGGCTTCTGTGGAGCAAGACCGCTTGCACTGGATTGAGCTCAACCAGAAGACAATCCGGGCTGAGCTTTATAATGGCTTGGTGGATGCAGCTTCACGCAATGATGACCGCAGCCTGACTGACATTGGAAGAAGAATCATCCTACCTGCCACCTTTGTTTCCAGTACACGGTACATGTATCAGCTCTACCAGGACTCCATGGCAATTGTTCGCTGGGCTGGCCGTCCTGATATCTTCCTGACTTTAACGGCCAACCCTAAATGGCATGAAATTGAAGAGAACCTTCTTCCTGGGCAAACAGCAGCAGATCGACCTGATATTGTGGCACGTGTTTTCAACCTGAAGCGCAATGAAGTCCTGCAGCTCATCTACAAAGGCAATCTCTTTGGAAAGGCAGGGGCCCGCGTCTACACCATTGAATATCAGAAACGTGGTCTACCCCACATGCACCTTCT